>PVJI01004314.1:0-47644 GCA_004026765.1 Micronycteris hirsuta
TGTTTTATTGATGCCATTTATTCCTGACTAAATGTTAAAAACAGTTCAAAATAAAAACCTAGGCTTCCCACTCTTTTCAGAAAATAAGCTATAAAACTCTATATTGACTCCACAAGCTCTTCTGTCCTAGTGATGTCTGTCTGGCCTCTGGCAGCTAATGAGCAATGAAGGACAGATGTGGTCACTATCAGGTCTATGATGATGGTTTCATAGGTACATACCTACATCAAACTTATCAAATTGTATACTTTATAGATATGCAGGTAGTGCATGTAAATTGGTAGTGAAATTTTAAAAAATGGCTCAAGATTACAACAAACTTTGTATCACAATTGTTTTGGAAAATAGGATTGACCACCCTACATTGACTCCACCATCTATTTCCTCAGGCCCTCTAGGGCTCAGTATTGCCTCGATGGCATCAAATGTGGTGAGCAATGAACATTTCCAACAGAGTCCACAAGAATGTTGCCTGTGTCAAGAATCACAACCCTGGAGTACAGGTCCCCCCACCCATCTCTTCTCCTTTCCTGCTGTACAGTAATGGCTTTGAGGCAGACATTACTGAGTGGCTACGGGAATCCACAAAACCTTTTATTTTTGTTTTTTCTCACAGTGATGTCAGCCACACAAGATAATGATGCCTGGTGTTCCTCAGATCTGTGTACACTCATCATGCAGTTGGGGTCACAGAAACAATTCCGGATGCATGTTTAGACAAGGTGTGTTCCATCTAGCTGGTTGCAGTCCCCTCCAATCCCTAATAGGCCACTGTTTCTGCACTAACTATGGTTTTCCATGGACCCAGTTTTTCAACCAGTGACCCCACTAGACCAATGAGTTGTGGACATCAGAGCACTTGACTTTTATAGACCTGAGAAAGATCTACCTTCAACAGTGCTGGCAGAATCTGTGACATCTGCTGTGGGTAAGCAAAAAAAAACCAGGCTACTCTTATAAGTAAGGTTCTCACACCTGCCTTCCCCTCACAATCATCTCAGAGACTCCTAAAACTCACAGCATCCAAATAAAAACCAGAAGCCTTTAGTCCTTTCTAGAAATCTGTGGACAGCCATGCGAATTTGGTCAAAACTAGCCAGTTATTTTCTGTCATCATACAGTCCCTCAACAACCAGAGAAAATTTGAGACCATAAAAAAATTGTTCACCTCTTCATGGTTTGAGAGCCTGAATCAGTTTATAAACTACCCCGTAAAAAGAATAACCAAAATTAAAGAAACTTAAAACATTAAGGCCTAGTCATGACCAGTGTGGCTCAGTTGGTTAGGTGTTGTCCCACAAAGCAGAGTGGTAGGTTCTATTCCAAGTCAGGGTTCATGCCTCAGCTGTGGGTTCAGTCCTCATTCAGGTGTGTGCAAGAGGCAACTAACTGCTCAATGTTTCTCTCTCACATTAATGTTTTCTCCCTCTCTTTCCCTTTCTCTAAAATCAAATAAATAAAATCCTAATAAAAAAAAATAAGGCCTGAATTATTGTGCAAACCAAAGCAATGTGTGGAAGGCACGTACCAAGTTCATAAGCTGGAAAATCTCATTAAAATATCATGTGAGGTGAAAACATCTCTGGAACAGGTAGACATTTCTATGCAGGCTTGAGTGCAGAACTCATGACATTCTCTGGGTCAAGAGAGGACCCAGTCCATGTTCAAATTACTAATAAAGAGAAAACTGACTTCCTGAGGGCTCCAGTCATTTCTATTTTGCTACAACAGTCATCAGACCAGAGTTCAGCTTCCCTGAGCACATTAGGGTGTCGAATGATGCAAACTCTGTGGACCTGCACTGTGGTAAAGGTGAAAAAAGGACTATAGCCACAGAATGTAGCTGCACAATAAAACTAGAAGGAGCCTTGGGCAAGTCAGAAAGTGCAATGTATTTACAAACACTTCCCATATAACTGAAAATGACAGGAAATTTCCACACTGTGCATATTCACATGTAAAAGTTTTAATTCAGACAGATGTCTCTTCAAAGGATTTCCTCCGGGTTGTTACACTGAACAGAAAATTGCACATTGCCAGCACACTCAAGGCTTTTCTCTGGTGTGAATTCTCAGATGATTATGAAGTTTGGAACGATAGATGAAAGATTTCCCACATTCACTGCACTTATATGGCCTTTCTCCAGTGTGAACTCTCTGATGATAATGAAGTTTAGACCTACTGATAAAAAACTTCTTACATTTACTGCACTCATAAGGCCTTTCTCCTGTGTGAAATCTCTGATGATAATGAAGTTTAGAATTACTGATAAAAGATTTCCCACATTCATTGCACTCATAAGGCCTTTCCCCAGTATGACGTCTCCAGTGTAGACTGAATTGGGAACTATCCCTAAATGACTTTCCACATTCACTGCACTCATAAGGCCTTTCTCCTGTGTGACCTCGCTGATGATAACGGAGGGCAGAGCTTGTAGTAAAAGATTTCTCACATTCACTGCACTTATAAGGCCTTTCTCCTGTGTGAACTCTCTCATGGCAACGGAGGGTGGAACTAGAGGCAAAAGATTTTCCACACTCACTGCATTTGTAAGGCTTTGTTCCTGTGTGAACTCTCTGATGGTAAGAGAGAGTGTTGCGACGGGCAAAACATTTCCCACATTCACTGCACTCATAAGGCCTTTCTCCTGTGTGCACTCTCTGATGATTACGAAGGTACTGGCGGGAAGTAAAAGATTTCCCACATTCACTGCATTCATAAGGCCGTTTCCCTGTGTGAATTCTTTGATGACAGCGAAGGCTATGGTTCTGGGTAAAAGATTTCCCACACACGCTGCACTCATAAGGCCTTTCTCTTGTATTAACTTTCTGATGATAACAAAAGCTTTTGTTCCAGGTAGAAGAATTCCCACATTCACTGCATTCACTAGGCCTTTTTCCTATGTGAACTCTCTGATGATAATGAAGGCTTTTGATCCAGGCAAAAGACTTCCCACATTCACTGCACTCATAAGGCCTTTCTCCAGTGTGAAGTCTCTGATGACAACGAAAGTTATAAATCCTGGTAAAAGATTTCCCACATTCACTGCACACATAAGGTTTTTCTCCCGTGTGAACTCTCTGATGACACTGAAGGGCATAGATCCAAGTAAAAGATTTCCCACATTCAGTGCACTCATAAGGCCTTTCTCCTGTGTGAACTCTCTGATGACAATAGAGGGCAGAGCCAGTGGTAAAAGATTTCCCACATTCACCACACTCGTAAGGCTTTTCTCCTAGGTGGCTTCGCTCATGATACTTAAGGTTGCAGCGACGATAAAAAGATTTCCCACATATACTGCACATATACGGCTTTTCTCCTGTGTGAGTTCTCTGGTGTCGAACAAGTTTCCCCCTGTCATTAAATGATTTCCCACACTCGCTACACCCATAAGGCCTTTCTTCTGTGTGAGATTTCTGGTGTCGAACCAATTTCCACCTACTGTTGAAAGATTTTCCACATTCACTGCATTCATAAGGTTCCTCTTCAGTGTGAACTTTCTGAGATTGATTAAAAACTGAGCTATGACTAAATGACTGAGTACATTCACTACACATATAATTGTTTTCTGCATTTTCCTGTTCCTTGGGATGAATGAGGACAGATTTGAGGCTTAAAGATTTTCCACATTTCCTGCACTTGTACTGCCTTGCCCCAGTATGAATTTTTTGATGCTCATGAAGGGTTGAGGTTTCACTAGATGATTTTCCATTTCCACCACACTCATGGAAACTTTTTCCAGTGTGGCCTCTGCAGTGTGTAACAAATAAGGATTTGTACTTGAATGTTTTTCCACATTCACTGCACACAAAACACTGTTTTCCAGTATGGACAGCCTGGTCCTGAATAAGTATGTGTTGGGGGTTAAAGGCTTTCTTGCCTTTTCCCAAAGTGTAATGACTTTTTCTGCTTTGTAATGTTGCTTCCCACTGAGTGCCTTTGTTTGGCTCCTGTGCTTTATGGGTGTCCTGTTGCTGCTGATGTCCTGAGCTGGCCAGGAAGTGCTCTTCAACCTCACCACAGGTAAAGGGCTTCCCTGACATGTGGATTCTGCAGCTCTTCACAAATGAGGCCTTGTCCACACTATTTCTGAAGGGTTTCTGTCCCATATGCTGGTCCTGGTATTGATGACACTTTGTACTGAAATGAAAACGTTTTGCACATGCCCCGCACCTCAGCAGTGATGGGCTTTGTTGTGTTCCATGTTGCTCAAACAAGCTGAAAATGTCTCTCAGCACGGGCCCACAACTCTCACAGGGGTGGCTCTTCTGGGAAGATGAAGCTGCCTTGACATTCCTTGCCTGAGACACTTGTACACAAACATTCAGTTCAGTGGGTGTCTCTACATCCTCCGCTCCACAGCAGCAACCTGGACAAAAAAATAAATAAATGCTGTAGAAGTACCTGTTGACTACAGAAAGGAGAGAACCCCATGACACATATTCACAGGTCACATGTAGGCATGAATACATAAAATTCTTTTCAAAACAAGGATGTTCCGTTGAAGAACTGGCTCACTGTTGTATGGTACTGGGCTTGTAAGTCACAAAATAACAGAAACCCCTCCAGGGGAAGGATACTCAGACAGGGAATGACACATGGAAGAGAGGCAGGGCTCACAATGAATTTCCTCTGCCAAGAGCTTCCTGCACATCCCTCACTGCTGCTGAGGTGAGGCTGGGTAGAAGCATGCATGCAAGTCCGTTACTATCCAATTGTAAGATATTAGCTGCTATACAAGGTCAATACATAGACTTGCAAACAACTCAGAGCACAACACCTGAGCGTCAATGTTCAAGAGTACTACAGAAAGAGGGACAAGAGAGTGGGTGAAATGTGGGATCAACAGAGATGGAAATATCCCTGGGGCTGGAAACCACAATGGAAGTGACAAGTAGTAGAAATGACAAGTCAGCAAAGTGTCAAAGCTGGATTGGAGCCCTGGACTTGTAGCTCAGATGATTAGAGCATCGTTCACATGAGCCAATGATGTAAGTTTGAGCCCAGGTCAGGGCACATACAAGAAACAACCAATGGCCCGGCTGGTGTAGCTCAGTGGATTGAGTGCGGGCTGGGAACCAAAGGGTCCCGGTTCCATTCCCAGTCGGGGCACATGCCTGGGTTGCGGGCCAGGTCCCCAGTGAGGGCCATGTGAGAGGCAACCATACATTGCTTTCTCCCTCTCTTTCTCCTTTCTCTAAAAATAAATAAACAAATCTTTAAAAAAAAAAAAAAAGAAAGAAAGAAACAACCAATGGCGTGGCTTACATGGCTCAATGGACTGAGCACTGGCTTGTGAACTGAAATGTGCTGGTTTGCTTCCAGTGCCTGGTTTTTGGGCCAGGTCCCCAGTTGGGGGTGTACATGAAGCAACCGATTGCTGTTTCTCCCACATATCTGCAAGCTAAAATACATTATTAGCAAAGCCCTCCTTCAAAGAAGAGACACTTTTCACCTGGCTGGTGTAGCTCAGTGGATTGAGCACGGGCTGGGAACCAGAGGGTCCCAGTTTGATTCCCAGTCGGGGCACACGCCAGGGTTGCGGGCCAGGTCCCCAGTGAGGGCCATGTGAGAGGCAACCATACATTGCTCTTTCTCCCCTCCCTTCTCCTCTCTCTGAAAATAAATAAATAAAATCTTAAAAAAAAAAAAAAAGAAGAGACACTTTTCCAAAGAAAAGCTGAGGGACTTCATCACTACTTGCCCTACCGTAGAAGAAATACTCCAGCAAGTTGTTCAAGTTGAAATAAAAGTACACAAATTAGTAACATGTACATATAAAATACTCTGGTAAAGGTAAGTATAGAGTCAAATTCAGAATACTCCAATTTGTTAATGGTTGTCAAATATAAAAATATAAATTGTGACATCAAAAAACATAAAATGTATACGTGTGGGGGGGGAGTAAGAATATTGGTTTTATACGCAATTGAAGTTGTTATCAGCTCAAAGTAGAATGTTTTAACTGTAAAAAGTTTTAGATAAGCGCCCTGGCTGGTGTAGCTCAGTGGATTGAGCGCGGGCTGGGAACCAGACGGTCCCGGTTTGATTCCCGGTCAGGGCACATGCGTGGGTTGCGGGCCAGGTCCCCTGTGAGGGCCATGTGAGAGGCAACCATACATTGCTGTTTCTCTCCTTCTCTGTCTCCCTCCCTTCTCCTCTCTCTAAAAATGAATAAATAAAATCTTTAAAAAAAAAAAAAAAAAAAGTTTTAGATAAGCCTCTGTAAACCACAAAGCAAAAAAGTATAGTTGACAGACAAAAGATAAAGACAAAGAAATAAAAACATACCACCATATCATCAAATTACAAAGAAAAATAAGAAAAAAAGAAACTACAAGCAATCAGATAACAATAAACAAGATGATAATAGTAGGTCCTAATAAAATTCCCCAATCAAAAGACACTGGCTAAAATAAATATTAAACAAACAAACAAACAAATAAGACCTAACTATATCCTGTGTACCATAGAGTAACTTTAGCAGTAAGGACACACATTGGCTGAAAGTGAGGGATTGAAAGATATTACACACAAATGGAAATCAAAAGAGAGCAGGGTTAGCTATACCAAATAGACTTAATGTGAAAACTATCACAACAGACAAAATAGGTTATTACATAATGAAAATGGAGTAACTTCATCAAAAGTATGTAACGACTGTATGTATATATGCAACACATATCAGAGCATCTGAAGTAAGTATTAAGCAAATACTACCATATCTGAATACAGGAAAACAGCAACAGAGTATTAGTAAAAAAACCTTCAATATCCCCCTTTCAACAATGAGGGGATAACCAGACAAAAATTTAATAAAGATATATTTGAATTGACTCACGCTTTAGTCCAAACAGATCTAACAGGCACATAGAGAACATTTCATCCGATTACAGTGCAATACACATTCTTCTCAAGTACACATAGAAAATTCTCTAGGATAAATAGGATAAATCCTATGTTACATCAAAAAAAGGCTTAAACTTTGGAAGACTAAAATCATATCAAGTACCTTTTGCTAAAACAATGGATAAAACCAGTAATCAGTAACAGAAAGAGAGTTGGAAAATTCACAAATATGTGGACATTAAACAACATACTCCTCACCAATCAAACATTTTTTAAAAATATAAGACAAATGAAAATATATGGAATGTGCAAAAGTTACTCTAAGAGGAACATTTAGAGCTATAAATCCCACTGTTAAGAGAACAGAAAGATTCCAAACAACCTAAACTTAAATCTTGAGGAACTAGTAAAAGAAGAGCAGAACTAAGAAAAAGAACAAAGATCAGAGAAAAAATAAAATAAAAAGTAGAAAAACAATAATGTCAACAAGTCTAAGAGCTGTTTTTTTCAAATATATTAATTCAACTGAAAAATCTTTAACTAGGTTAACTTAGAGTAGAAGGAAGAGGCAAATAAATTAACTCAGAAATAAAAGAAGACAAACTACAACTGATAGCACAGAGACAGTGGATCCCAGAAGAGTACCATGAAATCAAATAGGCCACAAAATCAGATACCCCAGAAGACATACAAGTGACCAACAATGAATTATGAAGAAACAGAAAATCTGACTAGTATGGAAATTAAATCGGTATCAAAAAAATCTCCCAGCAAAGAAAAGGTACATTCACTGGTAAATTCTATGAAATTTAAAGAATGATTAATACTAATCCTTCTTAACCTCTTCCAAAACTTTGAAGAAAAAGAAACACTTCCGCCCTGGCTGGTGTGGCTCAGTGGATTGAGCACTGCCTGCGAACTGAAAGGTTATCGGTTAGATTCCCATTTGGGGCACATGCTGGGGTTGCAGGCCAGGTCCCAGGTTGGGGTGTACAAGAGGCAACCAATCGATGTATCTCTCACACATTGATATTTCTCTCCCTCTCTCTCTCTCTCCCCATCCCTACCTTCCCTTCTGTCTAAAAGTGAATAAATAAAATCTTTAGGGTGGGGGGAAAAAGAGCCCTGGATGGTGTGGCTCAGTGGATTGACTGCCAGCCTGAGAAGCAAGGGGTTGCTGGTTCGATTCCCAGTCAGGGCATATGCCTGGGTTGCAGGCCAGGTCCCCAGTAGGGGGTGCACAAGAAGTCACCACACATTAATGGTCCCCTCTCTTTCTCTTTCCTTTCCCCTCTCTCTAAAAATAAATAAAATCTTTAAAAATAATAATAAAAATAAATAAATAAAGGAAAACATATTTAAACACTATACATTGTGCAGGAGAACATTAAAAAGAAGCCGTGCTTCAATTAAGTAATGACCATGACAACACCTGCAACTCCTGGTCCAGGTAGGCAGCAGGAAATGACAGCTAAAAGAAGGACTCAAACCCTGGGATGCAGAAGTGATGTGGATCTGGACACATTAAGCAGACACTACGAGGACAAGCACTGTGAACCCACTAAGCTTAATGCAACAGTACTGACCTTGAATCCTTCCCTAAAAGGGTTCAGGACTGAGACTGCAGGGAAAGAAGAGGGCAGTGCAAACACACCAGCCCTAGCCAATACAGCAACTACCCAGAAAACTGGGGCAGCAAGCAGTGCCTGGGGTCCACACCTGAGCACCGAGAAAGGTCTTGGGGTGGAGGGAGCAGAGTCTACTCCAAGTCACTGGTGAGGCTGTGGGTCTTACCCAGAGAGGATACAAGTGAAAAGTTCTCCAGCATCACACGGAGGTACAGGCGTCTCTGAGCCTCATCAAGCAGCCTCCATTCCTCCCAGGAGAAGGGCACGGCAACATCTGCAAAGGTCACACTGGCCTGTTGTCACAGGGACAGAAAAAAAAACATGAACTTTCTGTCTCTGAGAGCCCACAACAACCTCCCCACACATCTATCCCACACCCACCCTCCTCCAAAGCTGCACACCTCAGAGGAATTCCACTGATGCCCGCCTTACCCTCAAATCCCTTTTTTTTTAAAGATTTTTTTTTTTTTATTTATTTTCAGAGAGAGGAGAAGGGAGAGAGAAAGAGCAATGTATGGTTGCCTCTCACATGGCCCTCACGGGGACCTGGCCCGCAACCCAGGCATGTGCCCTGACTGGGAATCGAACTGGGACCCTCTGGTTCCCAGCCCGCGCTCAATCCACTGAGCTACACCAGCCAGGCAGATCCCTTTTTATTCATCATTGTTCAGCCCTCAGCCTCATCAGGCAGGAAGGCAGAGATATAATCCAGTTCTGGTCCTGGCTTGTAGGGCCCCATCCATCCTGTCATTAATTCCCTTTGGGGTCTCCAGATTGTGACAAAACACCGACAAAAGTGGGCTCATACTTCACCTTTCAGTGCCCAACACTAGGGTCCTGGGACCATAACCCATACTTTTTCTCAGTAAGCACATCATTCTGTAGATTGTCCCTCTGACACCTCCAGTCCCCAACCTGAGCTCCCACAGGTACGCATTTGTGGAGATGCTGCTTTGAAGGCCTCCTCTATACTTCTGGCCCTGGCTTCAGTATTTGCCTCTCAGAAGCCCATGTGAATTTCAGGAAAATGTGACTCCTTTCCACTCTGTTCTGCACTTGCTGAACCCTTGTGACAGGATAGTGAAAAGCTAGGAAAATTCCTGGGCGAGTGAAATTGGCAATCTCAGAGAAGAAAGTTAAACAAAGCCAAACAATCTGAGCACCTTGCAGCCAGCTGGTGAATCGCCTAACCGAGGGGGCAGTGCAAATAAACCAGCCCTAGCAATACAGCAACTACCCAGAAAACTGGGGCAGCAAGCAGTGCCTGTGGTCCACACCTGAGCACTGAGAAAGGTCTTGGGGTGGATGGAGCAGAGTCTAATCCAAGTCACTGGTGAGGTTCTGGGTCCCCTAACCAAGGACACTAACCTAGGACACTTGAGAGCAAATGGTTTCTACCTCTCCTCCCTAACCAGAGAATACATAGCTTAAATCATCCTGGTCTGGGAAATAGAGATAAAATCCTTTTTGGGGCCAGCTCAGTTTTCTCAGCATTATAGCTTTAGAGAACTACTAACAGACTATGTAACCGATTAATCAAGTTTATATTTAACCTTATGTTCTGGCTGAGATCTCATTACAGTTAATAGTCCACTAAACAAGAACAAAGATACATTCAACCCAGCTGGACCCTGAAGCATCTGGCCACCAGGAATGTGGAGAAAGTTCTATCTCCATCATGTTCTAGGAACCAGTAATAAAGACTTTTATTAAGATTCCACAAAGTACACCAGAACTTTTTTTTTTTTTGACACTTTTCATTATAGTTGTGAGATAAGGAGATAACTGGCACCAACCATAAACCACAGGTGTCTGGGGAAGAGAGGAAAACAAACATAAATGGAGAGATAACAGGGGAACAAAGGGAGCCAGCTTGGGAAGAAGCTGCACGACTCCCAAATCGGCTCCCCCTCCCCTTAGTCCCAAGGGAAAGGGCATTTCCAAGCTCCCCCTAGGTACTTGCCCCTCCTAAATTCCCACATTTCCCCTTTGCAAATTTGCTTCTGAAAGCTCAGGGGAAAGTAGATGTTAAGGCTTTTACTGGCCACCCTCTCAAATTGCCTGCCTCTTGAAACTAGAGGACAATCAAGTCCAGGGCTCCCGCTGCCTGTCTGTCACCACTCAGCTAAAAATCAGACAGGGATTGGATTATAACTGTGCTTTTATTAATGACAGAGGCCAGCAGTCTGAGAAGGTGGCTGGTAAAAAACCTAACATCCACCTTCCTTTCACAGGTGAGTTTACACAAGGGGAATTGTAAGAATTTGGGAGGGGGAATCTCCAGGAGTAAGCGGGAACAGAAAGGGTAGTCAGCAGCTTCTTTCCAACCTGGCTGCCTTTTCTGCTGTTATTCCCTGTTTGCATTAGAATTCCTCTTCTCTTCC
Organism: Micronycteris hirsuta; assembly: GCA_004026765.1. Taxonomy (NCBI): domain Eukaryota; kingdom Metazoa; phylum Chordata; class Mammalia; order Chiroptera; family Phyllostomidae; genus Micronycteris; species Micronycteris hirsuta. Next base: position 10,862 of record PVJI01004314.1, read on the forward strand.
CCTGAGGCCTGTGGTTTAAAGCCAGGAAGGTTAGGTATTCTCTGGTTAGAGAGGAGAGGTATAAACCATTTACTCTCAATTGTCCCTGTTTAGGGGACTAAGGTCTTGCATTTCATCAGCTGGCTGCAAAGTTGCTCAATTTCACCTTGTTTAATTTTCTTGTCTCAGTTTCCCCATTCCGCTCTCCCAGGAATTTTCCTAGCTTTTCACTATCCTGTCTCACTCTGATATTAATACAAGCACAATTATAATCCAACCCCTGTCTCTGCTTTTTTGGCTGAGCAGTGAAAGGCAGTACTACCTGGACTCAGTTGACCTCTGGTTTCACCCTCAGCAGCCACAATGTCCTCTCTCCACACAACCTTTCTATAGGGGAACTTCGGGAACTGAAAGTATGATCCACCCTAACTCCAAGAGACCACAAGCAACACCTGGATTTTTACCTTGACTACTAAGATTTGCCTTTCCTGAGTTTCACCATGATCCAGAAAAACACAGCACATGCTTTCCTGGACATGGAGGCTAATGGACACATGTTCCACATCCTGAAGGAAAGAGCTGCTATGTAAGAATGGCGACCTTAATCCAAAGACACTGAAAAACTGCGCACCAGGCTTAAAATAAGAACATGGGAACACTAGGGCTTTTGGGTAGTAGCCTGGTGGGGAGCATGGGAAGTGCTGGGTCTTGTGGGAAACAAGGGCTCTAAGCTAAAGGGTCTCTGAGCTCCAGCAACGTTGAAATATCGTAAATAAAAATCCACTCCTTCTAGCATTAATTGTTGGGTCTTTCACCAAGGCACTACATAGGCCCGGTCTGCTGGCTTACAGTTTTGGCCAGCTCTGTAACACCAGGAGGACTGCGCAATCAAGAAGGTATCTGAGCCATTGTGCTCCAGGGAGAGGCATCCCACTGCCCAGGACATAGATAAAGAATCACAGGTCAACAATGAGAGGAGGCTAGGGAAATTTCAGGGACTGCAGCTTTTATCTGATAACCTCTTTTCTGAATTCCAAATCCCTTACCTATACTTCCCCCCCCCAACCCCCAAATTCCAAATCCCGTATCTACACTTTTTTTCTCCTTATCAAAAGGCTGCCTTGAATGAAAATGTAAGATGGTCTTTTAGGGTACATAACCCTCTGTCTTTTTAGTTAGCCAGCCATCTGAATAAAGCATCATAAAGATTCAACCCCTGTCTCTACTTAGTGGGTGTGGTGGTGACAGGCAGCACGAGCACAGGTGTGGAAGGGGCCACAAATTAACCTGACAAGCTCAGCGGAGGCCTTCAAGGTAGCCTTACAAACTCAGAGACCTAAAGCAACCACAAAGGATGGTGTGAAATTAAAACTTATTAACTAACAGTTCATGGAGGGTGGCCATGTTCTAGGCCAGTACTTTTCCCTAACAAAGGTCAATTGACCTTTACCGTAACTATTGTCTTTCGCATTTAGAGCAGACCTCTGGAATGTCAAGGTAACCTCCTTTTCCCCAAACTCCTTGAGCACAAGCGGAGACCACAAATCCTCTCATTGATCTTGTTATCTTTTTTTAAAAAAGATTTTATTTTTCATTTTTAGAGAGAGAGGAAGAGAAAGAGATAGAAAGGGAGAGAAATATCAATGTGTGGTTGCCTTTCAAATGCCTGGTACTGGGGACCTGACCTGCAACCCAGGCATGTGCCCTGACTGGGAATCGAACTGGCGCTTTGGTTTGTAACCCGATCTGGTTTTCTTTTTAATTGTTGACTGTTAACTATCTTGTTCCCAAAGATGCAAAAGAAGTGTCTATCATTTTACTTTCCTTCCAATCCCAGGGGCTTCCCTCCAGCTTTGCTTTCTCCTTCCTCCTTAATCTAATACCAGTGGATTTAAACCCTCAAGTCTCCACTTTTGAGTCTAATGTATTAAATAAGGTGCTAAACTGCTACTCGCCGGGGCATTTCTTAATACATGGAGATTTTTGCTTCCCCGCGATTGCCGTCAGTTTGTCACAAACTAACTCACCAACAATTCCACACGGTTTGAATGGCTCTTTCGTTAACATCGGCTTTTCTGGTTTCCTTTCCTTAAAACCCCAGTTCTGATCCGATTCACGGCGCCATTTACGTTACGGAACAAACGTTCTAAGGTCTCCATGCCAGGCCCAGTGACACTCAAAAATGACCACATTTGCCCCAGACCTTAGCCACCAGCAAAACTGAGACCCCTCAGACTCTATCACAGCACAGCACATACACGGGGAGGATCCTGCCCTAGCGAACAAGCAGCTCTGCCCTCAGTGTCATGTCATCTCAGTTACTCCTCTGCCTCCAGAACCATCACGTCCACTCGTCCCATTGAAGCCTTCGTCACCTGCCACACCGTTACCGTGACCACCTCCCTCCTTCATTTGTATTCCTGTGCGCAGCCTCATTTGGGGCATAGCAAGGAAAAACTCATACCGCATCCTGTTCTTTCTGACCAAATAAGCAGCACCAGCAAGAGGACCTGCATTACGCCACCTAAACGCAGTCCATGGGGCCGAGGCTACAGGGCGTGACGGGCGCCCGCAACCAGGTTGCAGGGCTCGGTGGGGTGAGGGCGCAAGGGACGCGTACTCACTTCAGCCGGGCGCCTCCGTGTGGCCGCCGCCGCCATCTGACTCCGTGCGCAAAGCGGGGCTGGAGCGGCGGGAGAGGAGAGGGGGCCGGGCACCGCTATCGTTGTCCCGACCCGAGCGGGTCACCCTGGGGTCGTTAGGGAGCCTCACACCCGTGTCTGTGAGGCGACCACGACTCCTTCCCGCTTTCTCCGGTTTTACCGCCTCAAAACCGGTTCCAAAGCTAAAGTAGACTCACAGCAGCAATAACGACCGCCAGTAAGAGTACCCCGGAAGTCCGGCCCCCATGTGGTTGAATCTCACGGAAATGCTTTTACTCTGACCTATCATTGGCTCAACTCACAGCACATTCTTCTGGGTAATGTAGTTCTCAGAGCTGTAATGGACATAGGGCAGGGAGTTGTCCAACCCTAACAATTAGGATGTTTGCACTGGAAGGATCCTGGAAAGCGCTGCTGCTACCTGCAGGGAAGGTCTTTCTTTGTTGTTAAATGCACCAAAAACTCAGTTCTGACATTATTTACCTGAAGATAGGTTCAGGGCCCAGGCCCACAAGACTACACCCTGCTTCAGATGCCAATTGCAAGTTCCTGTGTTACCCGTGCTTCAGAGTAACAGACTATTTTTAAACAGAAAACCAGAGGCCCAAAATAGCATTGCTGATGCTGAATATCTGATATAATTGCAGTTTCAATCCTTCCCAGAAACATGATCTTAATCATCCAGTTTGAAATTTTCTGGCCAACCACCAGTAAGGTAATAAATGTGTTTCAAGAACCCTCTCCATCCCTCAGAGAAAAAAGAGGCAATCTCATTGATAAAAAATTGTCCAGCTCTTTGCCCCCTAAAGAAAAGATGTCCTGGCTCAAAAATATCCTATCACATAAGACCCCTACCTTTCCCTAAGGGAAGCAACTTTGCCTAAAATATTCCACTTTTTTAACTTCCTAATTCCCCTTCATGCTCATGTTTCTGCCTATAAAATTGTTTCATTTTGTGCAACTCTTAGCACCTTTCAAGTTGCCAGATGGGATGTTGCATGATTTATGAATCACTTAAAGCCAATTAGATCTTATGTTAACATCAGAAACTTCCAATCCTTAAGAATTTTTATGAGTTTATTTGAGCCCAACGGACAATTGCTGAAAACAAAACCTCAATGAATTGAGAAAATGCTCCATAAAATGGCAGTTTTGTACCTTATTTTACACATTTCAGTCAAAAAAGAAGACATAAGTGGGTCAGGGCACATGCCTGGGTTGTAGGTTCAGTCCTCAGTCGAGGTGCATGTGAGAGGTAACTGATTGATGTTTCTCTCTCACTTTGATGTTCCTCTCCCTCTCTTTCTCCCTCTCTTCCCTTCTCTCTACAAGTAAGTAAATAAAATCTTTTAAAAATTTATCAAATGATATACTATATGTATGAGCAGTTTAATTCAATATGAATTATAATATGTAATAAAGCTGTGAAAATGGTTCTGCATTTAACTAAATCTCTATGTTTCTTTCTTTTAAGGAAATATGGCCTAGCCAGGTAGCTCAGTTGGTTAGAGTATTCTCCTGATACATCAAGGTTGTGGGTTTGATCCCACTCAGGGCATGACAAGAGTCAACTGATGAATATATAAATAAGTGGAAAACAAAACTCAATTAGATTTTTCTCTCTCTTTCCTTTCCCTTTCTCTCTCTCTAAAATCAATAAATAAAAATTTAAAAAAGAAAATATGCTTAAAAACATTATTTTCAACCCACTATCAATCTCCTCATGCCTCCTGGGGGTCAGTCTTGCTTCAGTAGAAGCCAATACTGGTAAGCAATGAAGGACATTAAACCCAGGTCAACAGGAATATTGACTGAGTCACAAGAGCAACAACCCAGGACTGCAGATCCGCACTTTTATACCTTTGTGCTCCTGCCTCTGCACTATTGGCCTTGGGAAGAATATTGCTGAGGAAGGACAGAAATAAAAAAATGAGTACATGGGAGAACAGAGGTAACCTCCCCCAAGCACACTGGAGTAGTGACTGGTATACACTCTGAAGACTTACCGAATGGTAGAGGTAAAATACCTTGAGCCACAGAAACTGCTGGGGATATAAATTCAAATCAGACAGATGGCTCCTCAGAATTTATTTTAGTGTCATTACACTGAACAAGACAGTAACACATTTCCTAAAATGTAAGCATTCACACAGTGTGAAATCTCCAATGTCAAGGGGGCACAGATTTATGGCTGAATAATTTTCCATTTTTATCACACACTTAAAGCCTTTACACAATGTAAACTCTGACAATAATATAAGGCAATTCTAGTCATAAAATATTCCCCACATTCACAGCACAAAAAACACTGTCTTCCAGTATGAAGAAGTCCTGAATAAGTCTGTGGTGGCAGCCAATGGCTTTCTTACATTCCTTTTTTGTAATAATTTTTTCTTCCTTGAAAAATCAGCCCAGACATTGAAGTTTCATTATAATGAACAAGAAATTATGAATGTATCTACATTCTTTCTTACTTAAAATTTAAAGCAAATATAATACTGAAATATAAATCAACATTTGAAGAACATTACAACTAAGACATGTAACAGAGAGTTAAAGAAATTTTAAAACAATAGAAATTATAAAAATCACTTCTAAATAAAAAACAGAAAATATCTCTAGCACCCTGCCACTGGCACAACAGTCATAGGAGTAGTCTGACACTCCAAGGAAGCTCCGGGCACAGGAACGTTTTACTGTACTGGCTTTTTCTTCTCAATGGAACATCTACACAACATAATGAAATCCTTTTCTCTTCCTTTCTAAATGTGTGTCCTTAAAATCCTCAGGATCCACACACTTCTCATTCCTGGGTACTGCTCTTTTTGTATTTCCACAGCACCTCTCATCTTCTAGTTTACTATATTATGGAATTATTTCTTTTTGACTTATTGGCTACTTTTTCAATAAAAATTTGAACAACTGCCCTGACCTGTGAAGCTCAGTTTGTTGGCCATCGTCCTGCAAAGTGAAAGGTTGCTGGTCCAGTTCATGCTCAGGGTACATACCTGGGTTGCCGGTTCAGTCCCCAGTCAGGGCACATACCCAAGGCAACCAATTGATGTCTCCCTCTCACATCGATGTTCCTCTCCCTCTCAATAAACTATACTTTTTTAAAAAAGAGTTATTTCACATATATATGTAAGAGCTGGCTAGTATTATAGATATGTTAAGTAGGCTCAGAGACAGGGAGATGGGTGTGACTTTGACTTGTGACCAGGAGGGGCTTACTGAGCCTGGGAGAGAGCAGGAAGGCAGTTCCCCTACTTCACGGGGTCCAGCCTGCCCAGAATGACAATGGTAGCAGAGAAAGGCAGAAGTGACCAGAGTACTGGCAAGTGTAGTTAATGTAGGAGGAGTTTGAAATGGGTTTTGGAGGAGGAGCAGGGTGAGGATTTAAACTCAAGCACAGCAGCTATGCAGGGTCTCTTAACCATGCAGCTTTCAAAAGAGAAGCCTCTTGACCAGGTGGCTTGGGTGCAGTCTTGGCCATGCAATTTAGAAAGAAGGAGGCCTTCTGTCATGTAGGGTGTAGTTATAGTTGGGGGAGGAGGCCATGCAAGATCCTGTCCTGCGATACTTGAATTTTTACTGGGACTACTAAGACTTGTGTCTTTCCTGAGTTTCACCATGATCCAGAGAATCATGGCACATGTTTTCCTGGACTATTAAAATGGAGGCTAATGAACACATATCTCAGATCCTGAAGAAGAGAGCTGCTGCATGAGGGTGGCAACTTTGATCCAGAGAGACTGGAGAACCGCTTGCGCAGCCAGCTTAAGATCAAGACACAGGACTTTTGGGGCCTTTGGCTAGTAGCATGGTGGAAAGCATGGGAAATGCTGCGTCTCATGGGAAGGGAGGGTTCTGAGCTGAGGTGCTCTGAGCACCGCCCCCCCCCCCCAGCCATGGTTCAAATGCTGTAAATAAAGATCTGCTCCTTCCAGCATTAATTGTTGGGTATTTCACCAAGGCGCTCCGTGGATGGGCCCCAGTGTGCTCACTTACAGTTTTGGTGAGCACTGTAACATTTCTACAGTGTGAAGTTTTTATGATAATAAAGACTCCTGATATGGACAAAAGATTTCCCACAATTACTACAGGCATTGGGCCTTTGTCTTGTGTGAACTTTCTGATGATAAAGGAAGACACTGCTACTGATAAAAGATTTGTCACAATCATTGCACTTATAAGGCTTTTCTCCAGTATGAACTTTATTATGATAACAGAGGCAAAATATAGCCCTGGCTGGTGTGGCTCAGTGGATTGAGCACTGGCCTGTGAACCAAAGGTTCACTGGTTCGATTCCCAGTTGGGGCACATGCCTGGCATGCCTGGGTTGCAGGCCAGGTCCCCAGTTGGGGGCACCCAGGAGGCAACCATAAACAATATAAAGCAGGACATCCCACATCCACAGCACACATAAGGCCTTTCTTCAGTGTGAACTCTCTTATGATAAGGGCTTAACTGCTACTGGTAAAAGATTTGCCACATTCATTGCACTCATAATGCCTTTCTTCTATGTGTACTCTCTGATGACAACAGAGGCCAGGATGGCTTGCCATATTCACCATAAAGCCTTTCTCTAAGATGAACTCTCCAATGTTTTCTGAGGCTACTGCTTGTGGTAAAAGACTTTCCACATTCACTTCACTTCACTTCACTTCACTTCACTTATTAGCCCATTTACCTTTGTGAAGTCTCATGACAACGAAGGCCATAGTTGCTGGTAAATATTTTCCACAACCATGGCACACAAAACACTGTACATGCAATTCTAAAAGGGTAATGCTGTTATGAAGACATTAGACTTCTATTTATTTTTTCAATCCTAATATGGTTCAACGTTTTCAAGAATGGAAAGGAATCACATTTTGGATACAAAACCTTGAGTGTCCATTCTAGACATGTGTTCACATTAATTCTGTTTTCTCAGACATCACTACTAAAACTTCTCTGAGGTCTTAACTATTTTCTACATCCACTGATGTTTCACCAGAAGTAGTTCTGAATCACTACATAGTCATTATCAATAGCTTTATGTAATTTTGCATTTTAAACCTTTTTTTCTGAGATAAGTTTAATTCCCCATGGAGGTGAGCCCCTGCAATAAGAAAAGTGATAATTACTTCCCAGTCAGAAGTTGAAATCATCAATTTAATGTACTCCTAGCATGTACGATGCAAGTTACAGAGAGCTATTAACAATGACTATGTAGTGATTCAAAGGTGGTAGCGGAAATAGTTCTGGTGAAAAATCAGCAGATGTTGAAACGTACACGATGATACTGCAAATGGATCTACAGCCTTAGGGGAGGAGGTATATGAAATAATATGTTTGGCCCTGGAAACTAGCTGAACTTCACGGAGTTTGAGAGAATGTCTCCAAACACTTGCGTAAACAAGGACAGGCAACGCACCACTTTCCCCAGAAATCTCAGTTCTGCTGCTTCACGAAGGAACCCAAACCTTTCTAAAGCCCTCGGGCCGTAAACGCCATTTCCCAGCGCCCCTGGAGTCTAATGTTTTCGGCGGGAGGTCAGAGTGGGAGCGCCAGCATCAGTTTGTGGGAACTACATTACCCTTACGCCCTGCGTCGAGTGGCAGCCCCGCTGCGCCAATGAGGGCTCTGGACGGAGGAGTTTCCGCACGTGGCACGGAGCCCGGGGCGTGACTTCCGTTGTCCTCCTCCCGGCGGTCATTTTGGCTGCTCGGGTGTGTTCTGCCCGGCGGTGGTTCCAGAGTGCGGGCTTGTGGCCGTGAGCGAGATCCAGAAGTCGGGGGTCGTCGGCACTCCACAAAAGCGCGTCTGAGGCTGGACCGCGGCGCCGCCCGAGATGGTCTGCACCGGGGCCGGGACAGGAACCGCCGTCCCGCTCCGCCCAAGGCCCGGATGGCGGCTGCCGCGCTGAGGCTCCCGGCTGAGCCGTCACTGCCTCCCCACTGAGCCCTGCATCGTGGACCCCGGCGTCCGGTACCGTGAGGCGCTGGTCCGTGGGGTGCTGTTTCTGATCATGCCTGTGAGTGTGTCTACCTGTGCTGTGGGGAGAGGGTTACGGGCAGAGGCTCGGGGGTGCGACTGAGCCCGGACGATCCTGGAAAGCTGGGGTCCGCTGTGCCTGCGGGGAACAGTGTTTCAGGCGGAGTCATATCTGCTGTGTGTTCTGCCTTCATTCTCAGGACTCTAGAAGCCATGGAGGATTTTAAACAGAGGAGGGACAGGAACTACATTAGGGTTTTACAAGTTTTCCGAAGACTTTCAACGTGAGAACGGCCAGGGAGGGTGATGAAGCCAGGGAGGATGATGAAGCCAGGGAGGCACGGAGGTTAGACGTCCAGCCCTGGTCTTACCTGACTCAGGCCACGCGTGAACCCATTGAAACTGGACATGGTTGTATTTTATTTTCCCCTCTGGCACCTAATGTAAAGAGGTGTGGGAAGGTTATTGCAGTACCAGGATGTAAAACTGCTTAGAGGTAAAGTTGAGGTGGAAGCATGTAGGAAACCATAGATCTGCTTTCTTTCAGATGGGAACAAAGAGCAGAAGGAGAGGATTGAGGACAAGATGGGACTTTTGGAATGGGGGAGCCAGATGACCGAACTTAGATCTTAGGCTCCATCATTGCACGGTAAAGAACATATTGTGAGGGCCTGGAAAGAGAAGAAAAGTCAGGGCGGAGACTACTGCAGTCAATCAGTTGAGACCTCATGGAACCAAAGTAGTGGCTTAGGAGAAGTGGCTGGGTTCTGGATGTGTTTTTATTAAGGATCATCCAGATTTCCTAATGTGGAAGGAAAGTGTCTTGGTCTGGTGTGTTGCTGTAACAAAATACTATAGACAAGGTGACTTATGAAACAACAGGAATTTCTCACAGTTCTGGGGACTAGAAGAGGGACTTTAGAAATTAAAAACTTTGTTTTTCAAATGACATAAAAATGAAAAGGCAGAGACTAGAAGAACATATTTGTAAAATATATCCAACAGAGAACAAGTATCAAATGTATTTAAATATTTACAACTCAAAATTCAAAATTAAATCCGTAATGACTTACTGCTATACACTTGCCATACCAAGTGTTTCCAAGCGTGTGGAAGCAACTAGAACTCTCATCCTCTGATGGTAGGAATGGAAAAGGTGTAACCATTTTGGAAAGCAGTCTGGCCGTCTTTAAAAGTTAAACGTAGAGCTTTCAAACAACCCAGTGATCCCATTTCTCGGTATTTATCCAAAGGAAGTAAGAGCATGCATACAATGCAGAGTATTTATTGCATGTTCAAATGTGATAAATTGTAGTACAACTATTTAATGGAATATTACTCAGGAATAAAAAGCAATTGTTTTAGTCTGCTGTAACAGACTACCATAGACCAATGGTTTAATGAACAGAAATTTATCTCACAGTTCTAGAAGCTAGGGATTCCAAGGTCCAAGTGCCAGCTGCTTTGGCTCTTGATGAGGACCCTTTTCCTGTCTTGCACATGGCCTGTTTGTGTCTTCACGTGGTAGAAAGACAGAGAAAGTACAAGTTCTCTGCTGTATCTTTTATTTTTTTTAAAGATTTTTAAAAAGATTTTTATTTATTTTTGGAGAGAAAGGAGGGAGTAAGAAAGGGAGAGAAACACCAATCTGTTGCCTCTTGTACACCCCCAACAGGGGACCTGGCTGATAACCCAGGCATGTGCCCTAACTGGAAATCTAACCAGTGACCCTTTGGTTCACAGGCTGGCACTCGATCCACTGAGCCATGTCAGGCAGAGCTCTCTACTGTATCTTTTAAAGGCACTGCCAGGGGTGTCCAACCTTTTGATGTCTCTGGGCCACACTGGAAGAAGAGTTGTCTTGGACTGCACATTAAATACATAAATGCTAACAAAAACAAAAACATCTCATAATGTTTTAGGTAAATTTACAATTTTGTGTTGGGCCATGTTCATAGCCATCCTGGGCCACAGGTTGGGTACCCTTGCAACTAAACTTATGAGGATCCCAGCTGATGACCTCATCTATTTAATTACCTCTCCAAACTGTGTTTCTTTAAATGTTTTTTTTTTTTTTAAAGCTTTAATTTATTTATTTTTAGAGAGAGGAGAAGGGAGGGAGACAGAGAGGGAGAGAAACAGCAATGTATGGTTGCCTCTCACATGGCCCTCATAGGGGACCCGGCCCGCAACCCAAGCATAATCCCTGACTGGGAATTGAACCGGGATCGTCTGGTTCCCAGCCCGCGCTCAATCCACTGAGCTACACCAGCCGGGGCTCCAAACTGTGTTTCTTGATACCATTACATTGGGGTTGGGGGCACATTTCAGTTTGAACAGAAATAAAATATGGATAAATGTAAAAACATGGATGAATTGCTAAATTTAGTTGAGTGGAAGAATGCAGATGAAGACAACACAGCTTAATTTTATTTATATAAGATCTTAGAAAATACAACTATTATCATAACATAAGCAGGTCAGTGGTTGCTTGTGAATGGTGGTTTGGATGAGAGGGGATGGTAGTAGAAAGGTCTATGAGAAAACTTTGAGTGGTGATGAATACATTCACTATCTTGACTGTGGTGATGGTTTCACAGGTATCTGCTAAAAACTCACCACCTGAACTCTTTAAATATGTTCAGGTGTTATTGTAAATAAAAGATACTTTACTTCCACCAAGATAAAGAATCTATCTAAAGAGAGTGGTTAGAATGAAAGCAATTAGGGAGAAATTGTGGCTACCAGAATGGAATCCTAAAGAAAAGGAGAAACCAGGCTGGGTTTGTGTTGTTTAAGCTATTCAATTCATGATAATTTGTTACAGCAGCAATAAGAAACTGGTAAACTCGTTTCACATATTAAAATTATACCCAGTTAAAATAGGGCATTACTGGTATACTTAGGATTTCCAGCTTTAGGAAAATAAAAATACAGGATACTTAGTTAAATGTGAATTTCAAATAAACAATTAATTTTTTAAAGTATATGTCCCATGTAATACACATTATAAAATTAATTATTACTCACCTGAAGTTCAAATTAAACCTGGGTAGGTTCTGTCAGGCAACTCTAAGTATACTAGAAAACACAACAGGAAAAAAATCTGCTGGTCATCTATACTCTAGCACTATGAACATGTTTCGTAATATTTAAAACCTTATTCTTTATAAAGAAGGGTAAAAACAAACAGGCATTTTATTCAGCTGACTGTTAGTAGGATCAAATGAAACAATAGCTATGAAAGCACACAAAACTGGTAAACACACATGTCCAGTTAGCTTCAATCTATTCAAACAAGCTTGTGAATGGTTTTGAAAACATTCTGTAGCTCTGATGCATTAAGCAAATGCATAACCTTGATTCAAAATAACCAAACCTTTTTATATTTTTTCTTTTTTTAAAGGTTTTATTTATTTTTAGAGAGAGGGATAGGGAAGGAGAAAGAGAGGGAGAGAAACATCAATGTGTGGTTGCCTCTTGTGTGCCCCCCACTGAGGACCTGGCTGACAACCCAGGCATGTGTCCTGAGTGGGAGTCCAACCATTGACCCTTTGGTTCGCAGGCCTGCACTTAATCCACTGAGCCATACCAGCCAGGGCACCAAATCTTTTATGATGCACAATTTGATCAGCTTTGGAGGTACCAAGAAATACTCCTAATTTGTCCCTTTTTCTTCCCTACCCCCCATGCAAACACCCACAAGGAGTTAAAATTTTTAATAATTTTTTCCAGAAATTTTTCAATTTTTCAATTACAGTTGACATTCGGTGTTATATTAGTTTTAGGGACATAGGGTAGTGGTTGGACATCCCTATACTTGCTGCACTTTATATCTCCATAAGTATTTTGTAATTGCCAGTCTGTACTTCTTCATCCCCTCTCCTTTTTCCCTATGCCGCCCCCCAATGCCCCTTCCATCTGGCAACATCAAAATGTGATGTGTATCTATTAGTTTTTTCTGTTTTGTTTGTTCATTTATTTAGGTTTTTAGAGTCCATGTATAAGTGAAATCATATGGTAATTGTCTTTATGTGTCTGACTTCATTTTTATGGCTAAGTAATATTCCATTGTATATATTTATGACAAGTTCTTTATCCAGTGTCTATCTGTGGCTACTTAGGTTGCTTCCATATCTTGACTGTTGTAATGATACAGTGAACATAGGGATGCACATATCTTTTTGAATTAAAGTTTTGGGTTTTTTAGGTATGTCCTCAGATGTAGAATTGCTGGATCATAAGGTGGGTTTCTTTATAATTGTTTTTTAGGAACCACCCATAATGTTTTCCATAGTGGCTGTACCAATTGCAGCCTGCCTGCCAATATTGCACAAGGGTTTCCGTTTGCCCACATCCTCACCAACACTTGTTTGTTGATTTATTGATGATAGCTTTTCTTATAGGTGTGAGGTAATACCTCCTTGTGGTTTTAAAATTACATTTCTCTGATTAGTGACAGTAAATGTCTTTTCATATGTCTGTTGGTCATCTGTATGTTCTCTTTGGAGAGATGTTGATTCAGGTCCTCTGCCCATGTTTTAAATTGGATTTTTAAAAAATAATTTATTTTAACCTGGCTGGTGTAGCTCAGTGGATTGAGCACGGGCTGTGAACCAAAGGGTCGCTGGTTCAATTCCCAGTCAGGGAACATGCCTGGGTTGCAGGCCAGGTCCCCAGTGGGGGCCATGTGAGAGGCAACCACACATTGATGTTTCTCTCCCTCTCTTTCTCCTTCCCTTCCCCTCTCTTTGAAAATAAATAAATAACATCTTTAAAAAAATAATTTATTTTAGGGGAAGGGAGGGAGAAGAAGAGGGAGAGAAACATTGATGTGTGAGAGAAGCATCGATCAAGGTTGCCTCTCGCATGCCTTCAACCAGGGTCTGGTCTGAAACCCAGGAGTTGAACTGGCAACCTTTTGCTTTGCAGGAAGATGCACAACTAATGGAGCCACATTGGTTAGAGTTCTGATACCTTTTTTTAAAATGTAAGATTGTGGTTTGTAGTTTCCTTAGGCAAAATTTATTGAGCATGTCCACCACTACAATGCTGCAGGATTTATTCTGATCTACAGAAAACAGCTTTGAAATTATGAAAGAATTTGTTATGTGAGTTGAGACAATTTTCTGATGTGGTGATAGTGGAGTCACTCTTCTGTTACTACATTCCTCTGACTCAAATACAATCAGCCTTTAAACACACTTAAATTTGGGCATTATCTTCCTCACTCAGACTGGGGTTGGGATCCTTGGAAATTATTTAACAAAAAGGGGGCATGTGTTGAAATCCAAAGACATAGGGCTCCTGGTAACAACTTGCTAACAAATTGGTTCTTTTCCTAAAGGGATTATCTGGCACTGGTAGGTTTGCTGGATGCTTTTCATCCTCTGTTTTACATAGGATGGGCTTGGGGCTTTGCCCAGCATGACTTGCCTCTTGAGTAGGTTCCAGGTCATTAGGCTTTGTTCCAGTACCTCAGCTCCTGCTATTTCTTCTACTGGATCCTGAAACTCTTGGCATATCTACCTACATTTTTATGAGAGTGATATACATGTTTTCCTGGGGTACTCTAGGTAGAATTGAAAGGTTTCGGAAATATTGTGAAAAATCTGTGATTTTCATATAATGTGTTTCAGCATCGTGGTCTGGGCTAATGGCTCTGTCGTCCTTGTGCTATACACTCACTACTAGACCACACTGTGGACCTTCCTAGGAAGCCAGAGCCAGAGGCAGCATCCTGACCCTGGTGAGCACATTTGGCTCCTTTACTCATTCATGTTTATTGTATCCTGTCAGGGAGGAAGAAACTCTCTCCTCTGTCCTCAAGGTTCTTTTGGCTGCTTTAATAATCAAATAGAAGTAGGCTCAGCTTCAGAAGCCATAGAAGCTAGTGAGCATAGTTGGTGTCAGTGACTGTCTATGTGACTATAAAATGGGCTGATATAAAAGTTGAAGGAAGGGCCCTGGCCAGGTGGCTCATTGTCATAAATGATGTTAGTTGGAATATCGTCCTAGGCACCATAAAAAGTTGTGAGTTTGATTTCTGGTCGGGTGTGTACTGGAGGCAACCGAACAATGTTTTTCTCTCACATCAGTGTTTCTCTAAAATCAGTAAATATGCCCGGCTGGTGTAGCTCAGTGGATTGAGCGCGGGCTGGGAACCAGACGGTCCCGGTTCGATTCCCAGTCGGGGCACATGCCTGGGTTGCGGGCCAGGTCCCCAGTGAGGGCCATGTGAGGAGCAACCATACATTGATGTTTCTCCCTCTCTTTCTCCCTCCCTTCTCCTCTCTCTGAAAATAAATAAAAAATCTTTAAAAAGAAATAAAAAATAAAATCAGTAAATATATCCTTGGGTGAGGATTTAAAAAAAGTAGTTTGGGAGTGTGGTTTGGAGCTTTATAATCTTGCCGGGGTGGGGGGTGCGCGGGGCGGTGGTGGTGCGGTTAATGCTGGTAGCTTTTGGCTACTTTCTGGAGGCCAGAATAATGTCTCTAAACATGCACATAAGTGATCAGTTGCTGGCAACTCCCTGAGTATCTGGGCAAGGCTCCTTTAAGACAGAGGAGTCCTCCCCTGTCCTTGCAGCCAGGACACCCTTGGCAGTGCTGTTTCCCCTCTGTTCCAGGAGGTTCTGCTGTGGCCACTCAACCTGGAGGCTTGTGGAACTGCAAGAACATCAATGCCCAGAGAAGCCTGTGTGGAGTGACGTGAGTGTGGAGCCAATGAAGGTCCATGACTGCCATCATCTTCCTTGTGGTTGCTTCTTGTTCAGAGAGTCCGGATGTGACGACCAGACAGAGAAGGCGGGGCAGGAGCCATTGTCTTTGTTGTACAGAGTACAATGGCAGTGGCCGCACTGAGGGGCCCAGTTGAGGTGAGTGCACATTCCCCACCAAACTCTACAGCCCCAGATGTGGGGCACCTGTTATGTCCTGCAGCCTGGATCCCAGCATCCAGGACTATGAGGTGTCATGGGTGACACGTCACAGGGGCCAGCCATGCAAAGATGTCAAGTTGTGACTGAGCCAGGAAGATTCAGGAACCTGGGGTCTACCTTCTGCCTGCAGGGAACAGATTGTGTGAAGTGGAGTGACACTGGGAAATAGCTGACTGAGGGTCCTGGGAGCCAGGGGAATTTCACCAAAGGAGAAACACGATGAAAGCTTGTCAAGAGGCTGTTTACAGAAAGAATAGTAGAGGGTTGACAACAGGTGGCACAGGGAGGTTGAATGAGAGCTGGCACTGAGGACAATCAGCCTGAGGTCTCCTGGGTCCAGGAATGGGCAGAAGCACAAAGGGGACCAGAGCCAAGGGAGCTCCACCATGATCGCCTGTCTCCTACCCTCCCTCTCCTGATTTTAATGACTGTCAACACAAGTTGTGGGGTGGGGCTGTCCTGGTCTTCTCCATCTGCCGTTCTCTGAGCCCCTGGGTCTGAGATCCTGGAGAAGCAGCAAACCCAGGCTGATTATATGGAGGCATTTCTGGACACAGGTACCAGTATGTGCAAAACACTCGGAACAGAGGCAGGAGTAGAATGGCGGTCTCACCTATGCAGTTACATGTTTCGTTAGTTACAGAAAACAGATGGACGGTTGGGGAGGAAGCTACCAGAAGGTCCAGGTGAGGTGAATGTAAATTGTAGTCATGGAAGTAGGAGAAGTTTTTGGAAAGTGAGGAACAGAATGGGAGGAGTGAGGGGTGACCCCGCCCTACAATTCTTGTCTGAGCAGCTAGGGCTATGGGAGCTCCCTTAACTGGGCTGGAGCAGTCAGTACTGGGAATGATTTTGGCCAAGAAAATACTGAATGGAGGCAGCTGGATATAAAGGTCTCCAAATTAGAGATGAGGTTCAGCATCAGGCACCAAATAGGTGGGAGTGGCTGTGTGGACTGGATGGAGAGCTGTGTGTCACACACAGGAGGGGGAATTCAGGTGGCATGTTATTGACAGGCTGGAAAGAAGAGGTTTAGCACTAAGTCTGGGTTTCTTTCTGGGCACCTGGTTGGAGGGAATGGCCTGTCAAATACAGGTGAGGAGGGAGAGGAGGGTAATCTAGCAGCTGAATGAGGCCTCCAAGAGAAGAATGGACAGGAGGAGGATATGGAAGCCTAGGAGCTGTTGAGGCAGATGACTGACCTAAAGGCTTGTTCGCTATTCTTCACTCACCAGAATTTTATGGGGATTTTTTTTTGTGGAGCCTGGGGTGCTTTAGTCAGGCTGTCAGATGAGCTCATCTGTGAACTTAGGGGCTGAATTGTGTCCCCCTAAAGTGTGTATGTTAAAGTACTTCATTCCCAGTACCTCACATCATGACTGTAGTTGGTCATAGGGTCCTTAAGGTGGTAATTATGTTAAAATGAAGCCATAGATGGGCTCTAATACAGCATGAATGGGTGCTTTGTTACAGTAGTCCCTAGCAAAGCAACATAGCTGAGGACTGAATGAGGGAGAGAGTAAAGAAAAGGGCTGACTGGTGAGGGGATCTCAGTACAACATACGTGGAGGACCAGGGGTATATGTGAGGTGGCTGAGATTGAAGCAAGGATCTCAAGCTGACAGGGGGCCTTCACTTGAGGGTCTCCCAGGTCTGTGGTAGCACTGGGTCCTGTTTGTGCCAAGTACGGTTGATGCCACGTGATGGGTAACAGATGCTCGGGAGGTGCACATGGAAAGTGTGTTTGAGCTTAATATTAGGGACTTAGGTGAAGGCTAAGGGTATATTTGAATGTACCTGGGAGGACATTTCAGGGAGATTGCCTGGCTGGGGGATGGCTGGTGTCTGTGTCTGGGCCCTCATGAAAAGGAGGGCCTGGTATCTCTGAGTTGGGTAGCTTTACTGTAGGGCCTCGGCAGAGGGGTTGTTTGTAGTTTCATGTCTTCACCTCATGGCAGGGCCGTGTGACCTTTGAGGATGTGGTCGTGTACTTCTCCTGGGAAGAGTGGGGGCTCCTGGAGGAGACTCAGCGATGCCTGTACCACGATGTGATGCTGGAGAACTTTGCCCTCGTTACCTCACTGGGTAAGACTCCCACTCCCACACCAGTGCACGGGCTAGCCTCCATCTCTTTAAATTACAGTTGACATTCAGTGTTAACTGTATTGGTTTCAGTCATACTAGTACTTTACAAAGTGTCCCTCCTGCTATTTCCAGCACCCAACTAGAGGCGCCATCTTTGCTTTTCCTCCCAGGGCTGCTGCTCTTCTCACACTTGGACCTTACCTTCCAGTTCCCTGGCCACGTAGACTGATTGAAAACCTAGAGCCCAAAATGTGCTGTTCCAGTTGGCCTTGCCTGCCCTCCCCCTGGCTGGGTAACTGGCCAGGCCTGGCAGCTCAGCCCAGATTATTCTCCCTATCTTTTATGTGATGTTTCTTCCCACTTATACCTGCATGCACTGTCACTGGTATGTCCCAAGAGCTGTTCGCACAAGACTCCTCTGAGGTTCCTTGTAACATTTAGTTGTTTCCTGTTGTCTACTATGTGCGGAATTGCTCTGGGCCAGTGCTAGTTCCTCACATATCACCTTAGGTTTCCTATCATGCAGGTCCCACCAAATTTTTCCTAAACTCCAGGTGAAGAGTCCTAGGTGCCTCACAGGATAGACATGACGGTGAATGGCAGCTGGGATAGGGCATATTTACACCAGGAGCCTGTCCTGTGCCTACCAGTGTCAATGCCTCCATCATGTCTGCCTGCCCTTCCCCATTCTTGACACTTCTCCCAGTTCTCATTTCTACCCTGATTCTGGTCCTCAGTTGCCCCGGTGTTAACCTCACACATAATATTGCAAGGATTGCACATATCTTTCAGACAGTCTCTGAACATCAATTCTAGCTAGTTCAACCAGGTTTTCCTTGGCCTGGACATAAACTTTCACACAACCAAGACTTCACTGATGGCCACAGGAAAGAGTAAGTGGGTGACCACCCCCCACACTTCTTGGGGCTCTTAGAGCCCCTGTACTTAGTACAGAACAGTCCCTCTCACCAACCTGAAAACAATCCACTGAATTCAATTCTTTGGTGTCCCTCATACACATCTGTGATGGGGCTACTACCTCCCCCCACCCCGCCAGGTCATCATGCACTCACCAGCCTTTTGCTTTCAGGTTCCTGGTATGGAATGGAGGAGGAGGCGCTTTCTGTGCAGAGTGATTCTGTAGCACAGACATCACCAAGCCGGACTCCAAATCCAGACCCAGCCATTCAGGAGAATCACCCCTGTGAGAAATGTGTCCTGGTGAGGAGAGACATTTCGTACCTGACAGAGTACCCAGGATCACATCCTGGCCAGAAATCACACACTTGTGAGGCCTGCGGCAAACAACCCTGGTTCAGGGCTCCAAACCTACACCAGAAGCACAATGAAGAGAAGCCACTTGAGCGGGACACGGACACAGCTTCAGTTGTGACAAGCTACAAATTCCATGTGTCAGGAAAGCCCCTCACCTTCACTTGCGGGGCAGTCGGGAAAGACTTCCTGGCCATGTTGAGTCTTCTACAGCATCAGGCCACTCTGAAAGGGGCAAAGCCATCCAGCAGTTTCACATGTGGGGACGAGGAAGCTTTTTATAGTGGGAGAAATCATTACATGTGCAATGACTATGGCAAACCACTCAGCTATGAATACAAACTCTTTCAGCATCAGCAGCTTCACCCTCAGAGTCATGACTGTGATGATTATGAGAAACCCTTTAACCAAAGCTCCCCCATTAGTGATTGCCAGAGACCTGACATGGGAGCGAGGCCTTATCAGTGCAATGAGTGCGGGAGATCCTTCAGCCAAAGCTACCACCTCATTCAGCACCACAGAATTCACACTGGAGCCAGGCCTTACAAGTGCAGTGAGTGTGGAAAAGCCTTCACTTACAAACTCAGACTTGTTCAGCACCTTCAAATTCACAATAGGGTGAAGCCTTATGAGTGTGGGGAGTGTAGGAAATCTTTTAGCTATAGCTCCACTCTGATTAAACACCAGAGAGTGCACACAGGAGCCAGGCCTTATAAGTGTGGCGAGTGTGGAAACTCCTTCAGTCAGAGCTCCAACCTTGTCCAACACCAGAAGATTCACAATGGGGCAAGGCCTTATAAATGTAGCGAATGTGGAAAATCTTTCAGCTACAAGTGCAAACTTGTTCAGCACCTGCGGATTCATACTGGCGAAAGGCCTTATGAGTGTGGGGATTGTGGGAGGTCTTTCAGCCACAGCTCCACCCTCAATCAACACCGGAGAATTCACACTGGAGCCAGGCCTTATAAGTGTGGTGAGTGTGAGAAATCCTTCAGCCAAAAGTCCAACCTCATTCAGCACCAGAGAGTTCACACAGGAGAAAGGCCTTATGAGTGTGGGGAATGTGGGAAATCCTTTAGCCAGAGCTCACACATCATTCAACACAGAAAGCTTCACACCAGATAACCTCATGAATGTGCACTGTCTTTGGCAGACTTCAGCCACTGTTCTCCTCTCAATTCAACATGACAGCTTAATCTAGAGATAGATAGTTTAATAATTTGACCCCAGAAAATCCACACAGAAGAAAATCCTGAGACCTGCCTCAGGGAACATGCTACTTTTTTATTAGGAAGCCCTCTGCTTGAAGTTGAACTTCATGCATCTCACTGTCTACAGTAGGGAGATTCTGACCCCCCATGAGTTCCTCATGCATAGGAAGAATTTGGAACCTTGTGTATTCTACCTTGCTGGTTCCCTAGCCTGAACTCATTCCTCTGCCACAAGCCTTCTCACTTCTGCAGACCACCTCAGAGGGAGGGGGAATTCATTACCTCCTTTCTGACTAGGGCATAATCCAGATCCAATTTTGGCCGAGATCAGGCTGGATAATGGTAGCTTGAAAAGAAGGTTTGCTGCCTTCTGGTTCTGATCTAACTCATATTGCTGCTAAAGGCCTCCTAAGAGTGACTTACAGCACTTTGGTCCTCGTTTATACCCTGGATATTAGCCCAGAGAGGAGGGTAAAACTTGTGACAACCTCCAGTGCTTTTGGCAAGTATAAATTGGTTCCCTTTTGCCAAGATGTCATATCATATGCCAAGCACTATGGGGAGGAAGCTGTTTACCAGGTATTACAAAGGAATCACGTGCCTTTCATGTCTAGAGTTGTCTGCTGTTAGTGGTTGTTAGACTGCAGGGGCTGGACTGAAACTAATTTGTATTGAAACACCGGTGAGAGAGGCAACTAGAGAGCATGTGCCCTCCACACATTTCAGTGACCTGTAGCTGAGGCCACTGTCAGCAAATATAACCGTTGTTATTATGGTAGTGTCTGCACTGTTCCATCTGAACATGGTGCTGCAGAGGACAGATGATGAAAATAGGAGGGTGGCCAGGGATGTAGCTGTTGTGACCCAGCCAAGCAAGCAATTGTCAGGAAATAACTAGCAACAAGATCATTTGAGTATTTCCTGCTGCTGAGACAGGGCTGTGCTTCCCCCAAAATCATGAATCAACATTTCTAAGCCTGTTTATGAAAAAGTAGGGGGATCCAGACTTCCATATGAATGATTATTATATGCTAAGGAACTGCACCTCTTTGTTTACTTTTGGCATGCATCCGTAAAATGGTCAGAATCATGATGAACAGCTATGAACTCTCATTCTCACCTTGTGCCCTTTTAAAATCTCCCTCTGCCCTCATGGCAACTAGGGATTGATGTTACTTTCACAGATTTTGTATTTTATAAAATTTTATGATTCAAGTCAAAGTGCTCTCAAAGGTTTTAAATTTCAATTTCATTCTCATTACTTTTGAGGTTCATACATGTCACACTTATGTGAAATACTTTATTCCTTCTGTTGAATACTATATGAATGTACACAAATTGTTTACATTTAAATCTGTTAATGGAGGATATTTGACTTGTCTCCAACTTAAAGGTTATTATTGTAAATGCATGTCCTCCAAGAAATCAACTATTCTAACCACTCATACAGTGAGAAATGGTTCTCCCCCTGAGTTCTCCCTTTTCTCCAAAACACCCCCCTCCCAATTTCCTTCCCCCTATAACATTCCTCTCCTCAAATTACAAAACTCTGCTTTTTCTGAATAAACTTTGCTGATAAAAGTGACTTTAATATCAGTATTACATATTATAAGCCAACAGAAACCAGTTAGAGCAGATAAATTGTTGGAATTGTAAAGTGGCTCACTTAATACTTCCCAACAGTTACTGTGGTTTTGTGGATGACAAAACAGCATTTCTCAAAAGTGTGGAGATTGCACCAAAGACTGCGTATGGTTACCAAAATTTAAGATTCACTTCTTCCTGGCAAATGACACGGAACTGGACTTTCTGCAGTTGGTGGCAGCAATCAGGCTTGCTACTTGGTCCTTAAGGGACTTAAAAAGTGGGTTTGTTCCAATGACAGGAGGGCCACAAAAGTTTTGCATTATTTTCACCACTACCTTTGATCCAGAGTGGTAAGTTGCTTTCCCAGTCAACCCGTGGGCATGGTGGTCAGCATCATAACTACCACTGAAAGTTGATAGAGCAGATATTCCAGCAGGTCGCTGTCAGGAGGGGTTACAAATCAGGTTCTCAAACAGTCTCCAAAGCCCCAGTGGGGGAAGGATGACATGGTTTTGATCTGAGAAATAAAAGCATTTCCTCCCCCAGGTGGGAGATGGAGCGTTTCAGCACCCATTCACATATATTAGCACCAGATATGTATCATCCAAGTCCAAGAGACCCATAACTGAAATGAGCCATTTGCAGTCTCACTGCTCCTGGGGTAGGTACTCACATGCAGCTTCATCTTTGAGATGTCAACCAGTGGTCGTCAGCACCAGTTGAATTCCACCAGGACTCCCAATTTGGGAAATGGTGAGTGAAACTGCAGTGGAGACAGCAGAGCGATGAGCTAAGACCAGGATCAAAGTAGCCCCTCTTCAGCTGGACAGCTCTGCTCTGGGTTCTGCTCCACCTGTTCTGGCCCATTCTAGTTTTGGTGTTTGGGCTTCAGCTGGGGGAAAGTCTTCATTAGAAAGGGTTAGGGTGATGTGGAAAGCCTCAGACATGTCGGTCAGAATACAAAGACAGGAACTGTAATGGCTGCCTCAGATGGCAGAAGGCTTATCTCTGGAGCACATTTTGCACAAGAGGCCCCTATGTGGAAAAGTGCTAAGGCTTTGCTTTTAACTATTAGTTGGAGCCCTTAGTAGGTAATTTTCTTGGTTCCCACAGAGGCAAGCAAGTGCTGCTGGGCAGGATGGGTCTGGTAGGAGCACAGGGAACCAGAGGGCATGCTCTTTGGTAGCATCCTGGCAGCTAGTGAGGGGCATATTCAGCCATGCTGCCTTTGCAACACAGAAAGGGAAAACCTGCCTTAGGTGAGGCTGACTCAAGGTAGGGCATGTGCCACTGAGGCCATCATGCTCTCTGAGGAAGGCCCACCCAAAACCCAGGTGCTATGTACCTCAAACGGCACAAAACCATGCTAGCAGCTGGACAGCACCAGAGGGAAGTGCCAGGGAGCCTCCTTTGTGGGGACACACAGCAAAGATGCCTTTAGCACAAATGGCGCCAGTAATAAGTCATCTTACTGGGTTTAGTCCACCACCCTGCAGCCACCCCCTTACTGTACATACAGCACATCTTGTGCTGCTCATTAGTTGTGTGGTATGGTGTCAGGTCTGAGACCACTTCACACAACAGGACATGAGGAGCTGTGACAGCTGGAAGTGCCCTGAGGGGATGGCAGGGAGGGGCCACTGGGCAGGCCACAGGGAGGGGCCCAGGAAAGGCCTCAGGTGCAACCAGATCAGCAGGAGAGTTGGGGGGACCCCCTGTAATGCTTGGGGCTTCTCCACCTCTCGCGCTTCTAGCACCCATCATAGGTGGTTCATCCACTCACTCACCCCGGTGTCTGTTCCAATGCCATGTTGTGTGGACAATTGCAAGTGAAGCAGTCCTACCTGCCTGCACCTGTGGCTCAGGGTGGAGCAGGAGAGGAGCTGCCTGGGGTGGGGACGGGATCTCCCCTTGGCGTGTTATGGGGTAGTGCGCCCCGCTCTGTGCGCCAGCTCAGAATCACTGATGGTCTGACCTGCCCACCAAGACGGCTCTGTGCATGCGCGATTTGGATCCCTCACACTTGGTTATGTTCTGAGTGTCTCTGACCTCAAGGCCAGCTTAGACTTCACCAGGGCTCGCCCCTCCTCCAAGCCCGTGGAACACAAAGGCTCCAGACAATTGAGGGTCTGGAGTGGGGCCAGGAGACTGCACTGGTGTCCTCTACAGAGCCCAGGACATGGTTGTGAGTAGCGTTTTCATTAAGAAAACCAAAGTTAGGTTCCCACCAAGATGGAGGGTAGATAGAAACCCTTCACTTCCTTGCACAACCAAAAGGAGGATAACAACCAATCCAAAATCAATAAACAACCCAGAAATACCAGAAAATCAAACTGCATGGAACTCTGACAACCAAGGAATTAAAGAAACAAGTCAACCAGACCAACCAGACCTGTAGGAGGGAGATGCGTAGACAGGCAGTGGGAGAGAACCTACAGCAAGTCGGCAGACCACGGGAGGGGCTGACTGAACAGGAAACAGACTCAGAGCTGACTGTGGACTATGGCAGAGGTTGCCAGGGTGGGAGTAACTCCCAGCCTCACACGAGGGTTTGTTGGAAAGTGGGGCTAGAGCTGAACAGGTGAGCTGCATTGTTCCCTCTCTGGCGCCTCCCCCACAGGCAGCTCAGCAAGGAGGGTTGCCCTGCCCTGGTGAATACCTAAGGCCCCGCTCTCTTATAACTTAACAGGTGTGTCTAGACAAAGAAATATGGCCCAAATGAAAGAACAGAGCAAAACTTCAGAAAGAGCTAAGCAATGAGGAGATAGCCAACCTATCTGATGGAAAATTCAAAGGTCTGGTAATCAAAATGCTCACAGAACTGATTGAACTTGGTCACAAAATGAACAAATGAAGGATACCCAAAGTGAAATAAAGCAAAATATTCAGGGAACCAACAGTGACAGGAAGGAAACCAGGACTCAAATCAACAATTTGGAACAAAAGAAATAAACATCCAACCAGAGCAAAATGAAGCAACAAGAATTCAAAAAAAATGAAGAGAGGCTTAGGAACTTCTGAGACAACTTAAAATATTCCTATATCCAAATTATAGGCATGCCACAGAAGGAGAACAACAGCAAGAAATTGAAAACTTACTTAAACAAATAATGAAGGAAAACTTCCCCCATCTGGTGAAAGAAATAGACTGCAGGAAGTCCAGGAAACCCAGAGAAGTTGGACCCAAAGAGGAACACACCAAGGCACATCATCATTAAGTTACCCAAGATTAAAGATAAAGAGAGAATCTTAAAAGCAGCAAGAGGAAAGGAGAGAGTTACCTACAAAGGAGTTCCCATAAGGCTATCAGCTGATTTCTCAAAAGAAACCTTACAGGCAAGAAGGGGCTGGAAAGAAGTATTTGAAGTCATGAAAGGTGAGGACCTACATCCAAGATGACTCTATCCAGCAAGCTATCATTTAGGGGCAGATAAAGTGCTTAGTAGTGCTTCTCAGATAAGGTCAAGTTAAAGGAGTTCATCATCACCCAGCCCTTATTACATGAAATGTTAAAGGGACTTAACGAAGAAATTGAAGATCAAAAACTATGAACAGTAAAGTGACAACAAACACAACTATCAACAAATGACCCTGAACAAAACAAACAAACAAAAAACCGAAAACAAAAACTAAGCAAAACCAGTAAAACAGGAACAGAATTAGAGAAATGGACATCACATGGAGGGATTTCAGTGGGGAGAGGGAGGGAAGGAATGGGGAAAAGGGTACAGGAAATAAAAAGCATAATTGGTAGGCATAAAATAGACAGGGAGAGGCCAAAAATGGTATAGGAAACAGAATTCAAAGAACTTAAATGTACAACCCATGGATATGAACTAAGAGGGGGTGGGGGAATGCTGGAAGATTGGGGGTGCAGGGTGGAGGGGGGATAAAGGGGGAAAAGTTGGGACAACTATAATAGCATAATCAATAAAAAAATACTTAAAAAAAAAGAAAACCAAAGTTAAACATTTGAAAATCAAAGTTTCCAAAGACATGGGCGACCCATCACTAGCTTCAACACCACACTTGCTCCTGCCTGGGGGCACAAGGGACCCTCAAAGAGTGTACTATTGGTCCCCATTGAGGTGGGGGCCCCAGGGGATCATTGGGATGAGAACAACACCCCTGCTCATCCTTGGGCAAACAAGGGGTGACCTGGAGCCTCCATGGGTGCCACAGAAGACCTGGTGGGATGGCCTCCCCTCCCTGGGTAGACATGGCCATTCACATAGTGAGGCCAAGCCCGGGAGAGGGAGATCAGTCAGGTCTGCACCCCTGCTGTCCACGCACCATTTAGGGGCAGAGAGGAGCAGCCATGGGCTTGAGGAAAGTGAACAGAGTGCACCCGCCCACCAGGAACATCACAAACATCTCTGACTTGGGCCTGTCAGAGCACAAGCCGGTATGCGAAGCCCCAAGGGGATGCCCAAGGAGCAGCAAGTAGAAATGCTGGGTCGGGCAAGGGTAACCAACTGAGAGAAGGATGCATCACTGCCATGTGTCTGAATTTGCAGGGTAGGGTCAGTGAGACCACACTGTATGTCTGACGCATGGAATGCCCAAGTAAGGACTTTGTCACTCAGGCTCTTAAGCTCTGTGGCAGCACCATGGTGGGGACCTGAGTTGCAGGAACTATGACAAGTGTTCCCTCCCAGTTTTGCCTGCATGGGCTGGGTCCAGCTCTATGTGTGGATGAGGACTTTAAAAAAAAATTCTGTTGAGGTGACTCCAATAACTCCTTCCTTCCAGGAGACCGCGGATAGCCCATGGCCACCCTACCTGGGGCTCCACATAAGGCCTGGCCGGTTTCCACACCCTCTCACCTTCCCCACTGGCTGAACGCCAGTTGGCTCCAGCGGGCCGAGGTGTCGATCTGTCCTGACAGTCCCATACCCATACCAGGAATTGCAACGATGGTCAATTTCTCCCATATATCTGCAGGTACTATATCCGGCAAACGGATGGAGAACTGACACGCAGGTGTGCCTGGGCCGAATCCAATAGTGCCGGAGGCCTGCTGGAATTCTGCCTCAGTCACCGTGGCCAAATCCCATCCCTTTCCCATTTCCCATTTCCCGGAGCACAGGAAGACAAAAACCAGCGTGAACCTTGGCCACAGCGAGCAGGGCGCCGCGTTCACATTCAACGTCTGTGGGTCAGGCCCACCCCGGGACAGTGCAAGCGCCCCATGGATCATTAATGCGAAGCAAGCCCTGAGAGAGCCCATTAACTGGAAAGGCTTTGTCAGTCTTGCTTCTCATTTTTCTCAGGCGAATGTGGCCAACAACCCTAGAAAAGGACAGCTAACACGAAGCACGGAACCTGCGAGCTGGCGAGCCTGTGGCAGTGAGGACCCAGCTGAGGACCCCGCCGCCTGGAGTCTGGAGACACGGAAGAATCTAGGCCCGGGGCGCAGGAGAGTCAGTGTACTGCCGGTGGCGCAGAGCCGCGTGGCTGGTCTTGGTTAAGCCTGGGGCCCTGGGTATAAAAAAGCCAACCTGTTAGGCCACAATCATCAGTGCGTCTTTGCCTATCCGGTAGTAGACAATAACAATTTCGGGGTGAAAATTTACTGCATCTGTTAACGGGGTGGTCCACTGGTCAAGTGGGCTTCTTGGGACTGTGGTCCATTCAGCCACTCCCCGAACCCCGCCCCCAACACGATCTCATCAAATGTACTTGGAGCCCCTGGGGCACATGGTTGTGAGTGTGGTGGAAGAGGGGCTTGCTTGGAGAACTGGCTGTGCCCTCCATGTTTTCACCTCGCCAGCAGGGCCAGGGTGCCCTTCACGTCTCCGGGAGCGAGACTCAAATACTGGTGAGAAAGATGTGTCTGACGACCGGAACCCGCGCGGGGCTCGCTTCCTGCCAGAGAACACCCTACCCTCCCTGGTCACCTTCGCAGGCGTGGCCCGGTCCTCCGTGTCTCTGAACTCGGACTTAAAAAAAATCCCGCGAAGGTTCCTCCAATGACTGGGCCGCCTGAAGAGGGACTTCCTACCTGTGACTCCACCATAGGGCCCGGTCCGGCCCCCGTTTCCAGAGCAGGCCGGCATGGGACACCCTCTCACTATGACCACGGACAAAGGGACATCTCGCGGGTGCCGGTGGATCCGTGTGGGCAGCCCCAAACTCTGGCTGCCAGTTGCGGAGATCCTCGCTCCCCAGTAATCCAGCAGAGGTTCAGCCTCCAGCGAACAGATGAGGCATCGATGCTCGGGCGAATCAGACTGACCACACTAGTGCCAATGGCCTCCTGGAACTCTGCCCTGGGCAATACAACCAAACCCTCTGACCGGTTTCCACGGAGCCCAGACGGAGAAAACTATCCTGAAAGTGGCCACCAGATGGCGCCCGACAGCCACCAGTGTGACTGAAAGTGGGACGGATCCGGATCGCAGGGAGGCTAGGGTGACCTTTGGGCCGCCCAGACATCCAGTCTTGTCCGGTCCACCTCGGAGGGTATCTCTTGCCCGGCCCTGAGCAGGAAGGGCGGGAGGGACGGCTGGCAGAGCAAGCAGAGAGTCCATTCCTCGTCCGCGCGTGTCAGGTCCCCCCGGAAGAGCGCGAGGACCATACAGATTGATTCACGAAGCAAGAAGAGGGTCCAGGGGGCAGCAAATGGGGCCTGCGTCAGCCTCCCGATCCTTTCCCAGGCGAGGGGGACTGACACCCTCGGGAGCACGCATGACACGCAGCACAGAGACTGGAAGGTGGGGTCGCCTGGGTCGCACCCCGATGAGGTGTGCACGACACAACATAAGAGCCCCGCCGCCACCGGACTCTGGAGCCCGGATAAGACGCCGTGGCCGGGGTTCCCAACGAGAGAGCGGTGGTGCGTAGGCCTTGAGGGGCGGCTCCAGCAGTATTGACGGTCGTATGGAGGGTCTTGGTCAAGGCTGTGGGCCCCTGCCAGTTTGGACAAGTCAGCCTCTTTGCTAGCCGCATGCCTTTACCTACCTGCCTAATAGAAAATAGCTATTTAGGGAACCACAGTTGGTGACCAGGCGAGTCCACAAGTCATGGGGGCCTTCTGGAACCGTGGCCCATCCACTGATTTACCCCCCATGCCACTCCATGGCCGCTGTCTTTGGAGCTATTGAGGCAATCTGATCAACCTCTGAATGTGGTTGGAGAGAGTGCAGGAGCTGGGAGTTCCAGCGGGGGACAGGGTGACGTCCACATCTCCAGATGACTTTAAAAAAATCCGCAGAGGCGCCTCAGGAAAGACTGCAGCCGGTATCCCGCCTGGGGCTCCACGGATGACCTGCGTCAATCTTCACCTCGTGATCGAGGTTCCAAAAAGTTGAGAAAGACGCAGTGAGGCGGTCGAAACTCACGCGTGCCCTGGTGCCCTAACGCAACCCTCGCTGCACCACCGAAGCCGGCCTCCACCTCGGGAGTGTGCGGACGTCTGCACCCGGGGCACCCTCGCCGGTTCTCCCATAGCCACGGTCGGCCCTCGCAGGCAGGGGTTACGGGCGAGTGCAGTTCGACCGGTGCCCAACACCCACCCGGGATTGTGGCCAAGGTCACTCCCCCAGAAGACTGCAGATTCAATCTTCAGCGAATGGAAAAATTACCAATATCCGGGCATGACCGGCACAAATTTGCTAGTGTTGCCAGCCTCCTGGAACTCTGCGTCGAGCAACGCGACCAAATGCCTTCCCTTATGGATTTACCTGGAGCTTCGGAGGGAGGAAATAATCTAGAAGCGGCCACCAGACAACCTGCACGAATGCCAGCGGGAAGGATCCGGGTCTCGAGGCGAAGAGGCTGCGCTGCGGGGTGCGCGGACACCCAATGTTGTCTCGGTCCACCGTGGAGGTGGAGCTCTTCCCTGGCACGGCCCGCAGCGGTTAGGACCGGAAGGGCAGAGGGCAAAGCAAACAGCGTGTCCGTTCACCATCTGCGCGAGTTAGGTCAGTCCCAGAGAACGCGAGCCCAGCGCAGCACGGATTGGTTCTGGAAGCCCTGAGGGGACCCCAGGTGAGAGCAACCGGGACGTGCGTCGGCCTCCCTTTCATTTTCGCAGGTGAGGGTTGCCGACAGCCTTGGAGGAGGGCGCCTGACACAGGGAACAGACTCCCCACGCGACTCTCGGAGAGCCAGGCGGACGTAGGAAACTCCCTGGAGGCACCGACACCGGCTATCCAGAGCCGCACGAGTGGTTCCCGGGCCCCCAGGGCACCTGTCTGCAGCCGGGTGGGGGCTGTACACAGAAACCGTGCAATTACTGGGAGGACAACGGACGAATCATTTTTATTCTGTAATAATAAAACCAGGCCGTTAACAGTTACTTCGTTCCAGTTTTTGTTTGCTTTTGTTTGCTGTTCAGGAGATAACCCCTGGTGTGCTATCGCTCCCGAGGACCACCAGGCCGAGCTGATCAGACTGGCACCTAAGGCTCACGCAGACGCATAAAGTGAGCAAATAACCCCAACAGAGGCCAAGATTCGAATTTGTCTCTAGGCCGAATCTTAGTGCGCAGCCCCGGTCCCCGAGAACAGTCGTCAGACGCCAGAGGTGCCTGGTGATTTGCGCTTGGTGGGGCATCTAGATCTCACCCAATCAGGCCCTGCCAACTTGGAATTCCTCCACACTTGCTCTCACTGTTCCCATTTCTACCTTACTTGACTTGGTTCCAAGATTGTCCAATCAAGACTCCCAAATTAAAATTCATAAATATGGAGTTTTTCATTACCATTATCCTTTAAATTTGCTCTAAGTCTTCACTGGGGAAGACTGACCTGAGCCTGGTCTTGTAACGGGGTGTGGAGCAAGCGGGAGTTCCCCGCTCAATATAGAAGAAAGTCCCTACAAACCATGGTTGGGGGTTGGGCAAGAGCAGATGATAGTATTTAAGATACTTTACATTATGACAAGCTGGTGGCTATGCTGATGGCTGTGCTGAGGCCGCAGGGTGAAAGGTGTAAGGGGACTTTCAGGATTTAAAAACCAAGGGCGGCAGCCAGGAGGGATGTTCAGCCATACTGTTTGGAAGAGAGCAGGAGGAAAGAAGGGCCATGATACTGCAGCCCTCTGCAGGAGGTACTCAGCCATGTGGGAAGCAGTAGTTCGGCAGGAGGCATGCTCACCATAGAAAGGGATTAGGCCATTTGGCCTGAGCTAGTACGAAGTAAGCAAGCAGCTATGCAGTTATACTTGGGCCATGGGGCCTGGACTAGTAAGAAAGAAGACATGCTGCTCTAGCTGACTCCGGAGCCACCAAGGACATCCTAGCAGGCTGCTGACCCACTACACTGGGACTCTGTCTGGACTTTTGGTACGTGTGCCTTTCCTGGACTATTACATGGAGGCTGAGGACAACATACCCCAGATCCTGAAGGAGAGACCTGCTGCAAAACTGTCTGCACAGCCAGATTAAGATCAGATAAGAAAATGGGGAACTGTTGGGGTTTTGGGTTTACAGTGTTTTGGGGAACAAGGGACATACTGGGAATTGTGGGAAAACAGGGCTCAGAGCCTGAGTGCTCTAAGCGCCCCCAGGGTTGGGACGTTGTAAATAAAAACCTGATCAACCTGTTCCTTCTAGTGTTGATTGTTGGGTCATAAACCAAGGTGCCCTGTAAATGGGCCCATTTGCTTGGTTAGTTTCCCTTGTAGTTGTGCAAAAACCAGTTGCCTCAGACGTTGCCTTCTCTGTCTGCCACAGGCAATGAACTCATCCACTCTCAGTTCGGTAATCTAACTTCCAGATGAGCAGCACCTTCCCAGGGGGAAGGGAGACATTCTTATATTTTTTTCCAGGCCAACAAGCCTGAAGCTTATCTGACTGTTTCATGGTAGGAGACATTAACTGTTGAATGTGAAAATCCCTGTATCAGTGATGGGGATGGTAGAATCTGCCAGCAGAGGAGAGGTTGGCAGGTAGGTGAGTTGCCTCACTTCTCAAGAGTTTGGATCCTCATTGTAAGGGGCACCACACACTTTCAGTTCGTACTTGGGAGACATTCTTAGCCACCACACACATGAAGGGAAGGCAGGAGAAGTGGGGGCTGATAATCTATATCAAGAAACCTTGTTAAACTCACTTCGTATATTCCTCGCTACTTCTTCACTATTGGGCTACCCACAGTCCAAACCCCAAACCCCTTTGTCTTGTCAATTCTTCACAGATTGACACATCTTGATTGTCTAAAAGGTGTAAAAAGTTTCCAGGTCTGGTCATTCCTTCCCGTCTTCATTCTCTTGGGAAGGCTCCTGTGTTTACATAAACATTTGAAGAGAAAAACAGTTTATTAACACATGGAGCCCACGTCACACAGAAGAAACTGCAGCCAGAAGTCACTCACAATGGCAGCTCAGGATTCCAGCATCTATAGCATCTTCAGCAAAGAACAAGCAAGTTGGAGAGAAAGGGTAGGAGAAAGAAAAGCAGTCTTAGGCTTTCAAGGTTGGCAAACTATGGGATGATAAATAAATTTTTGAGAGGGAACTAATGGACTAATGTTTTGTTTGCAGGTTTCCCTGATGCCCACTCTGGACTGATAAGGCTTCTCTCCTCCTGCTTCAGGGAGGGTACCATTCATGTGGGAGTTTTATCTTCTGCTTTCCTCAAGAAAAGGGAGTCAGAGTGTCCTTCTTGTGACTGCAGTATCTTAAGTGCCTTGAATTTAAAATAATCAATGTGCCAAAGTGACATATTTGGGGATGACTTATTCCTTCCCTTTACAGGGAAAACCATTCTCTCCTTACTATATAAAAATGTGTTCCTGCTCTGCCTCATCCGTGTCATGTTTGGGTCTCATGGCCTAGGTCAGTGGGTCTACACCCAAAATCCTCTACAGGCACAAGAGGCAAGTACAATATATTCCGAGCACCTGCGCTGCCCCAGACTCTCCTGAGACCCTAGCCACCCAAACCATCCTGACACTGCTGTGCACCTGTCACCTCTTTCCTTCCCTCCATCTCAGTACTTTATGGGGCTATTTGATAATCCAAGGAGAGGGCTGATAAACTCCACCTCACCTGTGCAAACTTTTCCCCACGTTTGTCTTTTGTGCCCCTCAGTAATACTGACGCTGTCTCCAGGCTCTAATTTCCCTGCTGGGGGCAAAGGTTAACTTTCTCTAAAGTGTCACAAGGTCTGGTAGCTGGTGTTCTCAGCAAAATATTCATATGTCCATTAATCCAGTATATAAGGCTGAGCCTCTACGATGGACCAGGAACTATTAGGTCATTCAATGGTGTAATAAATTAGACAGACCAGTAGCCCCACCCTCATAGGGGCTGAAATAGTTTTTGGTGATCTCAGGACACACACTTTTCACCATTCTCATGACCTTGACATTGGGCAGCATTATATAATGAAGAGCATCTCACACTTGTGCCTATGACAGCATGTTGGAGTCCTGACCCGCAGGACTCGTGTCGACTGCGATTTAATGCATGTATAAATAATTCTCACACACAGACACACTGGACTAAGAGGCTAGACTAGGGCCACGCGACTCTTCCCTTATCTCCTGGGAAAGAGCCCCGAACCTTGGGTCCAGGGGTTTTTATTGAAGATTTGGGGCACAGAGCATCAGATTGGTCTTCATTAACTTATGCATAGATTGTGGATTCAAAATAGGCGGTAGACAGATACAGAAAGATACATCAAAGGGGTAGATATGCAAATTGAGGAACAGCAAGATGGGGCTGTTTACTCAAGAACCATAAACATTTTGGCAGGAAAAAGCCCAGGCATTCATTAGCATAAGCCCTTTGATCCAGGGGGGAGGGACTCAGCAAGGCAGTAAATCTTAAGAAATGTTTTAGCCAAATTCCCCTTCAAAGAATTCTTTCTCCATGAAGATGAATCTGTGTATGCCGACTTGGGCCATCTTACACGCGTGGAATCCAGGGCTATGCTTCATCATGCATGATAAAGAATCCCTTCAACAGCAGCTGTGACAGATTTCACAGTTTGCACAGGTTTCGTCCCAGCCCTTGTTCTTCCACTGAGTGAGACAAAGGACAGCAGGAGAAATTGCCAAATTCTTACAAATCTGAGCAAGCTGACAGTAACTAGAGACTGTGTGACCGATTCCTGCATTGTACAAAATTACTGTTACAGCACCTTATCATAGTTTTATTTCTGAACTGCCTATAAAATAGTGGTCTGTTGTACAATTGGTAGCATCTTTTAAAGATTTTATTTATTTATTTTCAGAGAGAGGAGAAGGGAGAGAGAAAGAGCAACGTATGGTTGCCTCTCACATGGCCCTCACCAGGGACCTGGCCTGCAACCCAGGCATGTGCCCCGACCGGGAATCGAACCGGGACCCTCTGGTTCCCAGCCCGTGCTCAATCCACTGAGCTACACCAGCCGGGCACAATTGGTAGCATCTTAATTTTGGTTTTAAAAAAACATGGTTTAGCCCTGGCCAGTGTAGCTCAGTTTGTTGGGCGTCCTCCTATGAAACAAAGAATTCCTGGTTCAGTTTCCAGTCAGGGCACACATGTGGGTTGCAGGCCGGGGCCCCAGTTGGGGACATGCAAGAAGCAACCAGCTGATATTTCTCTCCCTCTCTCTAAAAATACATAAATAAAATCTTTTAAAAAAACCAATAAACATATCCTCCAGTGAGGATTAAAAAAAAAGAAAAAGAAAATTAAAAAAAGGAAACTAAAGCCAAACCTAGCAGAAGGAATAAAATAAAGAATTTTAGAGAAGAGATTAAATAAAACAAAATATCAACAATAGAGGAAATCAATGAAACCAGAAGTTGATTCTTCAAAAGGAGCAACAAACCCCAACTGGTGTGGCTCAGTGGGTTGGAACTCGTGGCCACAAATCCAAAGGTCACTAATTCCATTCTTGGTCAGGGCACATGACTGGGCTGTTGGCCAGGTCCCCAGCTGGAGACATGCGAGAGGCAACCAGCCAATGTTTCTCTCTCTCCTTCCCTCCCTCTCTCTAAAAATAAATAAATAAAATATTTAATTAAAAAAGCAATAAAATTGGAAAACCTTTTACTAAACTAAGAGAAAAAGAGAGATTTACATTGTTAAAATTAGCAATGAAAATGGAGATATTAGTACTGGTTTTAGAGAAGTAA
This sequence comes from Micronycteris hirsuta, assembly GCA_004026765.1. Classification (NCBI taxonomy): domain Eukaryota; kingdom Metazoa; phylum Chordata; class Mammalia; order Chiroptera; family Phyllostomidae; genus Micronycteris; species Micronycteris hirsuta. The sequence continues at coordinate 45,654 of PVJI01004314.1, forward strand.
AAGAGATGAAAAGAGAGCCCTGCATAACGCATAGGGGAAAGCTTCATGAAATTGGATTTTCTGACACCAAAACTGTAACAGAACCACTGGGTCCTATTGCCCTTTGTCAAAAACAAAAAAAACCCTGTGACTCCTGAAGCCAGAGTCTGGTAAAAAAGGAAAAGAATTATTTACTCAAAAGTTAGACAGATTTAGAACAATGGTGGAATTTTGCCATTAAATCCCAAAGTCCCTTAAAACTAGACACCCATAAACACACAGTCCTGCCTCCCCTTGCCAAACCAGGCCAGTCAGTGGTACCGTCTCTCAGGAGAAAAAATAGAAGTCTGCAGCTCAGCTAGGCAGCTTTGTGTTTGGTTTCTCTCAGTTGTCTCGACTTGGCTAGGCTCCCGTTCTTAACCCCAAACCATGTGGCACTTCTTCACGGTGGGCTACTGGGGGTCCTTCTGCATCCTTTCAAACCTCAGGGCCAAGACCACCTTCTGGAGGACTTCCGGCAAGATGGAGTCATAGGTAGACACACTGTGCCTCCTCACACAACCAAAAGAGGAAAAACAGCAATTTAAATAAACAAAAACAGCCAGCTCTGACAGAAAATCGAACTGAGTGGAAGTCCGACAACGATGGAGTTAAAGAAGACACATTCATCCAGACTGGTAAGCGGGGTGGAGCCGGGCAGAGAGCACGAGGCAAGAAGGCGGTTTGTGGAGTGATACTTGCAGCGCTGCAGGTGCCTGGAGAGACCCGCAGCGGGTGTGCCTGACCAAAACGCGGCCAGCACCCGGCCCACCCGGACCCAGCGGGGCCAAGATTGGTGGACCGGGTGGGTCCTCATTCGTGTGCAGATAAACTGGGAGAAAAAGCAGGGAGCGGAGCAGACCGAGCAGCAACCCACCAACACAGGGAAATAAAACCTCAAACCACTGATTGAAAACACTTGTGGGGGTTGAGGCGGCGGCGGGAGGAACTCCCGGCCTCACAGGAGAGTTCATTGGGGAGACCCACAGGGACTTGGAACTGTGCAGGCCTGCCCACCCACCCTGGAGCCAGCACAGAAGGGCCCAACTTGCTTGTGGGTAGCAGTGTAAGTGAGGAGAGCGGGGCAAGCGCCATTGTTCTCGCAGGACCCGCCCCCACAGGCTGCGTCACAACACGACATGAGTTACCCCACCCTGGTGAACACCTAAGGCTCCACCCCTTAAAGTAACAGGTGCACTGAGAAAAAAAATAGCCCAAATGAAAGAACGGATCAAAGTTCCAGAAAAAATACAACTAAGCGATGAAGAGATAGCCAACCTATCAGATGCACAGTTCAAAACACTGGCAATCAGGATGCTCACAGGATTGGAAGAAAAATGGTCGCAATTTCTTGAAAAAGTGAAGGATAATACAAAGGAAATGAGGGGAAATCTGCAGGGAACCAATAGGGATGAGAAGGAAACTGGGACTCAAATCAACAGAGTGGACGAGCAGAAACAAAAAAACGTCCAACTAGAAAAGAATGAAGAAACAAGAATTCAAAAAACTGAGGAGAGGCTTAGGAACCTCCAAGACATCTTTAAACATCCCAACATCCAAGTCATAGGGGTGCCAGAGGAGAAGAGGGAGACCAAGGGACTGAAAACTTATTTGAACAAATAATGAAGGAGAACTTCCCCAAGCTGCTAAAGAAAATAGACTTTCAGGAAGTCCAGGAAGCTCAGAGAATCCTAAAGAAGTTGGACCCAAAGAGGAACACACCAAGACACATCATAATTACATTACCCAAGATTAAAAATAAGGAGAGAATCCTAGAAGCAGCAAGAAAAGGTGACAGTTACCTACAAAGGAATCGCCATAAGACTGTCAGCTGATTTCTCAAAAGAGACCTTGCAGGCAAGAAGGGGCTGGAGAGAAGTATTCCAAGTCATGAAAGGCAAGGACCTACATCCAAGAATACTCTATCCAGCTAAACTCTCATTTAGAATGGAAGGGCAGATAAAGTGCTTCCC
>PVJI01004314.1:47744-110584 GCA_004026765.1 Micronycteris hirsuta
AGGTCAAGTTCAAGGAGTTCATCACCACCCAGCCTTTACTGTATGAAATGTTAAAGGGATTTATATAAGGTAGGGGGGCGATATCAACAGGGGAGTGGTAGGGGGAGAGAGGGGGAAAAGGTGCAGAGAATAAGTAGTAGCACAAATGGTAGGTAGAAAACAGACAGGGGGAGGTTAAGAATAGTATAGGAAATATAGAAGCCTAATATAGAACTTATGTGTATGACCTATGGACAAAAACTAAAGGGCGGGGAATGGGGGGGTATGGGGGCAGAGGGGAAGAAAGGGGGGAAAATGGGACAACTGTAATAGCATAATCAATAAAATATATTTAAAAAATAAAACCAAAGAAACCTTAAAAAAAAAAAAAGACCACCTTCTGTGCTCCCAAGCCACATGGTAAAGAGGATATGGAAATTTAATAAGTGTAACAAGGAAGCTGAGAATATCACTATTTGGAAACTCAGTCATTAAATGGAAGGGTTTGTCCCCAAAATGTGATTAGTGAGCATATAAAATTCAAGAAAGAAATGAAGAATGAGTAGGGTTAAAATAAGTATATGGCAAAGTGCAAATAAAAATCCAGGGGTAACAGCTGTTGAATGAATTAACAAATATTTACTGTATACCTTGTGTAGGGCATATACCTCAGTAGGAATACGGGATGTGTCAGTGCACAGAACACAAAATGCCCTCACGAGCCTTCCACTGTAGTGGTAGACATGCACCCTACATGGGTCTAGCTCCTTGACATAGGTCTTGATGATGAATTTTTGAATCAGACACCACAAGTAAAGCAACAAAAGCAAAAATGAACAAGTGGAATTACATCAAACTAAAAAGCTTTGTATAACGAAGGAAACCAACCAACAACAAAACAAAAAGGCAACTTACTGAATGAGAGAAAATATTTGCAAATCATATATCTGATAAGGAGTTAATATCCAAACTATATAAGGAACTCCTACAATTCAGGAAAAAAACAAATAATCTGAATAAAAAAAAAACAGGCAGAGGATCTGAATAGACAGTTCCCAAAAAACAAACAAACAAACAAACAAAAAACCCACATATACATGGCCAACAGTTACATGAAAAGGTGCTCAATATCATTCATGATTAGGAAAATGCAAGTGGAAAATGACATATCACCTCACACGTGTTATAATGTCTGTTATCAAAAAGATAAGAAATAGCCCTGGCTGGTGTAGCTCAGTAGATTGAGCACCAGCTGCGAACCAAATGGTTGCCAGTTCAATTCCCAGTCAGGGTACATGCCTGGGTTGCAGGTCAGGTCCCCAGTGGGGAACGTGTGAGACGCAACCACACATTAATGTTTCTCACCCTCTCTTTCTCCTTCCCTTCCCTTCTAAAAATAAATAAATAAAATCTTTAAAAAGAAAAAAGAAAAAAAAAGTGACAACCTTTGCCCAAAGTTCCATGGCCATTTTATACTCCCACAGTCAGTACCTGTGAGAGGTAGCTGTATTCCTGCCAAAGTCTGGTGTCATCAGGGTTTGTCATTTTTTTGTTTTCTGTTGTCTTTGTAATGGACGGTCATGGAGGTTTTTACTTATTTGCATTTCCCTTGTGACTGATACTGTTAAAACTTTATAAAGTGTCTTTTGGACTTTCAGATATCCTCCCTTCCAAAATGTCCATTCAAGTATTTTGAACATTTAATTGGGTGTGTGTGTTTTTACCGTTGAGTTATGGGAATGTCACGTACTCTAGATTCAAGTCCTCTACTTTATCAGATACATGATATGTAAATATTTTCTCCTATACTTAATCTTTACCTTACGGTATCAGTGGTTCTTTTGATATAGAGGTTTATAATTTTATAAAAGTTTATTTATCAATTTTCTCTCTATGGTTGTTTGATGTGTCCTTTCTATGAAATATTTGCCTGTATGCACTACACAAAGGTACTCTGATGTGTGTTCTCTTAGAAACTGAATAGGTTTAACTTTTTTTTAAATGGTATGTTTTTACTGATTTGAGAGAGAGAGAGAGAGAGAAGACATTGACCTGAGACAGAAACATTGATTTCCTCCCCTATACACCATCACCAGGGACTGAACCCACAACCTAGGTATGTACCCTGACCAGGGATCGAACCTGAAACCTTTTGTGTGCAGAATGATGCTCCCACCAACTGAGACACCCAGCCAGGGGTCCACACCTTTATTGTCAGTATAATGATCAGTCAGTATAAGTCCTTCCATACTTTTCTTCTTTCAAAGATTGTGTTTTTCTATTTTAGTTCCTGTATTTTTCTACCTTAATATTAGGATAAGACTGTCAACTCCTACCATGAAAAAAACCTGCCAGATAATAATTGAAATTGTGTTGCACTATAAATGATCTTACGAAATATCAATGTTTTTTAATTTTTAACATAATCTTTATCTATTAAGCAATTTGTATAGAATAATTGGAAAGGAAGAAATAAAGCTTTCATTCCTCCCCATGTCAACTATTTCCTCAGCTGTCATCTTCACTATGACTGGAAACCCTATTTACTATTTCAACTCACCTTAATCCCCTGTATCCTGCTCTTCTTTTCAGTTTTCCACAGGTCCCATTGCCTTCTCATATACTGTGACCCTAGTAACTGTTTTATTTATTGTATGTTTCCATCAACTGCAGTGAAATATTTCTTTTAAGACTTTTCTGTAGTGTTATATCTCAAATACCAAAAGTCCCAGATGCACAGGATCCACACAATAAATATTTGTTGGAACACAGATTTCCCGTTCACTTGTACTACTCTGGAAATCTTCCTTCTCTATTTATGCACTGTCTCTACTTTCAACTTCAGAAACCTCAATGCAGTGTTGAATAATTAAAAAAAAAAACTAGATGATATTTTGTGTCAAGACTTTCATGATGGCTAAACATCCATCAGAGCCATGTGCTCACCTCAATTCTCTTGTTAGATCTCAATGTTCTCTGCTCACCTGCCCTTGAGATTGATTTTATTTTTACTTTTTCATACTTCCTAAATAAGGGGTTTTTGTAACTCCCACTGGAAACTTCTATAATTCAGCATTAATCATTTCCAGTAATATACACAATCCACAAATGTTTTTCACAAACCACCTCCACTCCCTTTGCAGACACTGTCAGAGTAATTACAGGTGAAATGATAATCACTTCCCAGCAAGGAGATGACATCATGGCATCCAAATCTTTTATCTTAGGTTCAAATGCACACTCTCCACATCTGCAGACAAGCTGCCCCTGCAACTCACAGTCCTGACAGCAATACCAGCAGAGTAAGTAACTCCTCTCTTCACATAACTTTCATATTCTAGAAAGGAAAATATCTCAGGCAATCTAGTAATACCTGGTCTTGCTCATATGCTTATGTTTTCTGAGTATGAAGCACAAAAGTACTGTTAGATATGTATTGATAGGAAGGTTGCTGCTGAGGAAACTGGAAGCATATTGCCATCCTCATCCACCTGCTTCAGGATCCTCCTCATGTCCCTTCTCTCCTCCCAGTTACAGCCTTTTCTGAAACTGCCTCTCCCTTGTCCCTGACTACACACACTGACCCTCAGTGCTCATTCTCAAGGCTTCATACCACAGCCACGTGGGCAAGCTTTCAGATAGTCAGCTCTGAGCTGCCGAGCAGACACCTGATGCCTGTGTGACAGGTGCTGGGGGAGCAGTAAAGGCCAAATGGGGTCTGCAATAATATCTCTCTCCATTTCCATTCATGGATTAATAGTTTTATGCCATTTAGATCAATAAAAGTCTAATTTTCTCTCCCATTCTTGAAATGCAAGTCATATCTACAGATAATATGGAAAAAAGGATTGTGGATTTGGGGCATAAGGACTAATAAAGGACTTAATGGACTTAAAAATCTTGAGACATATGCATCACTCTCCCAGTAGGTAATCTCCAAGTGCCTGGACGCTGTCACTCTTGTGTAACTATGATACTACCTCTATCCACAAGTCCTGTGCTACTTGTCTGGATGTCTCTCTCACTCCCTCCTCCTCCCCTCCCTGCTTTCCACCTATTTTAATAAGAGAATTTTCTCTTAAAAAAGAAACACAATTCTGACCAAAGACCTTGACTGGAGTATATTTTCTACTCCCTCTTTCTGAAGGCAGGAGTCACTGAGTTCTGATTTTTCTGTTTTCCCATGATCAATAGTAAAGAATGAACTTTTATTTCCTGTGAATTACTGCAGTTCTTCCAGTCTGGGGTGACCAATAATCAGAGCAATGTGGTCTTCTTGTTCCATTTCTGTCTTTCTTTTTTACTGTTGTTCAAGTACATATGTCTCCATTTTCACCCTCCCATGGCCCCCCACACCACCCATCCCTGCCTGCCACCCTGGAACCTACCCCCTTCGGCTTTGTCTGAGTGTTCTTTATATATGTTCTCTGATGGACCTTCCCTTCTTTCCCCCCATTGTCCCTCTCCCCCGTCCCCTCTGGTTACTGTCAATTGTTCATTTCAGTGTTTCTATTTATATTTTGCTTGCTTGTTTATTTTGTTGATTTCATTCCACCTACAGACATGCAGGAATTAAAGGGTTTCCTTTCTTGTTTTAAAGAAACACTTTAATTCCCACATGTCCATTGACCTATTTTTTATCACTTAAATTCAATGATGGTTTACTTTTCAAAAGATTCCATTATTCTCCTTTTCCTCTTATCCTTTGCCTCATTGTTTTACTTCTATAATATATTTTACTATACTGGTGATTTTGTAAATTTTCTTAATGTGACAGTTATTAAAATTACATTTCTTCTACAAGTATTTTTAATGATCCTGTGTATATAAATTTAAAATAAATAGTCACTCTAACAGACTACCCTGCTCCCTCTACACAACCTCCACCCAGGGAAGGAACCCTGTCTACTATTGGTGAGGATCTCTCCAGACACATTTTTATTTGTTTACAAAGATTTTGCAAGATCTCTTGTAGCTCACTTCTGCTTGACCTCCTGCTGAGTGAATTATTTCTCCATATCCCCTTCATGTAACATGCTAATCAGCATCCATGGATCAAACACTGTCTCGGCCAGTGGGATCAGCACATTAGTCTCCACGGGTTGGTGTGTATGCTTTATCAACAGCTGGTTTTCTGAGGATGGAAGGAGACTTGCCTTGGGGTGCTAAACACACAATACAATATACAGATTACATGTTGTAAAATTGTGTACCTGGAACCTGTATTATTTTATTAATCAATGTCACCCTAATGAACTAAAAAAGAGCCACTTTTCTTCTTTCAAACTTTAGCTGCTCTCTTCATTCTAATTATATAATTAATTTATTGACAACAATTAAATATGAGTGCAAGAAAGTTATATTATAAAGTCTTTTGTATAAATCCTATATGAAATGCCCCCCAAATTGGAGCTTCTTTTTTAGTGCCTTTGAGGTAACAGTAGGTGATAAGACCATACACGTATAAATATATAAATTTCTGAGCATTCAGGTTTTCGACATCTCTCAATGTTCAGGCTAGCATAAAGAATTAACAGTTGTTGAATAAATAAGTCCCGGGGATGTAACGTATAGCATGGTGACTATAGTTAATAATGCTGTATTGCATATTTGAAAGTTGCTAAAAATGTAGACCTAAACACTTCTCATCACAAGAAAAAATACAACTACGGGTGGTGATGAATGCTAACTGCACTCACTGTGGTGATGATCCCACAATCCATACATACATTGAATTGTTATGTCGTGCATCTGAAACCAAGACAATATGTTGATTATATTTTAAGAAAAATAGTTACCAGTTGTCAGTTATGCTCAATGATGGCTTGTGATAGAAAATAAAAGGTATGTAAGCCTTTTTTCAGAGGAATATGAACCAAAATAAAATCTGGGCAAATTAATATGTTATAGTTATAAATAATGTCATTTTAATTTCATTTTTCTGATGTTTTGTGACATAAGTTTTAATGCTTATAAGGCCTGCCTCCTTGTACACATTAGCAGGTGATTATTGACACATGTTTACAATATATTCTACATATGTAAATAGTCTAGGTTAATTTTATATGTGATATATTCCTTTTGCCTTCATTATAATTTCATTGTTATGAAATAAAATAATATTTTGCCTGTAGTATACACAGTAATAATGTCTTCTATCAAAGATTATAAAAATATAGCTAACAGCCCATCTGTGGGATTTGTTATTATTCTAGATTCTATCCATCATTTTAAAGCTCCCTCAGTTGTAAAGTAAAAATTTTCTAATTTACTTCTATTTTCAACCAATACTCTTGTAATACTGTGTACTTAGAGGGGATAATTATTTTCTCAACTAATTTTAATGCACTTTTATTGAAGATAATGTGTGTGTTGTGTGTGTATCAATAACAGGCCTCTCCTTTTGGACCACACCTAATTTTATACATGAATAAAAGGTAGTGGCTAGTAGACTCTGGCTTTGTTAAAGAAAATTATCTTTATTGCAAGCTTCAAATCTTATTAATTCTATTTTTAATATTTTGTAATTATAAAACATTTACCTTGCTATTTGAATGATATTAATCAATACACTTAGGTTAAATGAATTATTTGCAATATGAAATTTTCCCGTTTAGTCTACAATGTACAACCACTGTTATTTCGTCCTGATGTTAATATATAAAAGCAGTTCTTACCTTTGCTTCAATGTCCCCTTATCACTCTCCAGAATAAATAGTCCTTTCCTTAATTTCCTAAAAACAAAACCACTATGAGCTCCAAAGAGACTTTAGATGTTTGGGAAACTTTCCCTGTTTGATCTGAGAAAACGTTCCAGAGTCCTCTTTAATTTTTTGAAAGATACGTATTTTCTTGTGAATATAGTATAAATAATGGGCATGGTAGTTACTTGGGAGTTGGTCAGAGTATAAAGAGATGTTCAATGGAAATATGCACAATATATATTTATGCTTCAGATAAAATACAGATCACATTAATGATGATTCTCCCAAATGAACTTAAAAGTTAAAAAGTTTTCCTTAAACTGTTTGCATTTTTATTTCTAAGTTTACCTTTTAGAAAAAGCCTCATTACCCAATTACATTAAAATACCTACCCATTAATTTCAGACTACTGTATTTCCTATTGTTTTTATTAACAATATGGTTATGAGAAAATTTAACACCTTTGTACGTATTTTTGCCTTGATATAGCTCAGTACAAATACTTATTCCAAGTTGATTTTTAAGGTACTTAAAATTTTATTACTTTATATAGATAGACAACAAACAATGAGCTTTATATATTTGATCATAAATTTGCCTTAGAATTTTATTGTTTTCATTACAAGTTAATATTGTTAGATAATTATGTAAAATACTTGTATTTATCTAAAAGTAAATACTAAACACAGGATCAATTCATTTACATATAGTTTTCATTTCTATCACTCTAACCTAGATTGTCTCTTGATCTCTATGTCATTCATCTTATGTGGGTTTGAGTTTTAAAACAACTGAATTCACACATACAAATGTATCCATATTCATATTCATTCAGAATCATAAGAAATCCAAAAATAGTGGCATGCTAGGTAGTTGCTTGCCCAGGTCTTATCTTTTATTTAAGAATACATCCTAGAAATAACTTCATACACATGCATAGAGAGATTTTCCATTCAGCTTTACAGATATTATATTAATAGTGCATTATTTATTGAAACTTCTTCTTTTAGTTTGATATTTAAATTGTTTCCAACATGGGACTCCTAATTATTAAGTTTCAAATCCATAAACCATTATTCTCAATGCCCATTTAAGTTAACAAAATGTGCTGTTTAAAGATTTTTTAAAAATCTGTTAGATGTAGCATTAGGAATCACTGGCAGATGACGGTAACACATTCTTATTTCTTTGTTTTTACCATATTTTGACTCCAAATTAAGATCAGTGTCTCCTAGATACTGATGTGATGGGCTCTCCCAACTTGGAAAAAGGATTTATCTTCCTCCTGCAGACTGGAGCTGGCATCCTGGGAAACTCCTCCCTCCTTTGTCTTTATAATTTCTCTTTGCTCACTGGACACAAGTTGAGACCCACAGACTTGATTCTCAACCAGCTGGTCTTAGCCAACAACCTGGTGCTTTATTCCAAAGGGATACCTCACATGATGGCAGCTTTTGGGTTAAACTATTTCTTGGATGATGTGGGATGTAAACTTGTCTTCTATTTACACAGAGTGGCCAGAGGGGTGTCACTTAGCACTACGTGCCTTCTCAGTGGTTTCCAGGCCACTAAACTTTATTCCAGAACCTATAGGTGGATGGAGCATAAAATGAGATCCCCAAAGTGCATTGCTTTCTGCTGTTCCCTCTGCTGGATCCTGCAACTCTTAGCAAATGCCTTTGTTCCAATGCTAACAGCTGGACCAAGAAACAGTAAAAATGTGAGTGTAAAAACAGATTTTGGATATTGTTTTTCACTCAGGTCAGACAGTTTTATAGTCCTACTTCTTGGAGTCATAGTATCTTCCTTAGATGTTGTATGTTTGGGTCTCATGATGTGGACGAGTGGCTCCATGGTCTTTTTCCTGATTAGGCACAAGCAGCGAGTCCAACACATTCGCAGCAACACATTTCCCCCCAGATGCTCCCACGAAGTCAGAGCCACACACATCATTCTGATCCTGGTGAGCATCTTTGTCTCCTTTTACTCTCTCTCTTCCATTTCAACTCTTTACATTATTCTTACTGTGTCACCAAGCCAGTGGCTGGTGGACATTCCTGTGTTCCTGGACTCATGCTTTCCAACACTTAGTCCCTTTTTGCTTATTATCAGTGACATTCATATCTCTACCCTCTTTTTTAGTTTCTGGGCCAAAATTTCATGTAATGCTAATCTGGTTAAAAACCTATAACTCTTCTGACTTCTGCAGTTGGATGAATAAGGAATTTAGTTTTTAAGAAATTTTAATGAATGCAGGTAATTTTTAGGTGCTAATAATTCTGCTAGAAATGTGTGTCACAATGGTGAATAAAACTAATTACATTTCTGCTTTCCTAGAATTTCTAGCTTAACCAGAAGTTGAAATTGTATACTCAATTATATCAAACTTACTTCATGTGCTTATGCTTCTTTATAATGAATGGAAAGTCTTGGGAAAGTGTTGAGAGAGTACAAAGGTGCAAAACATCAAATTTTGTGATAAAGATGGGTATTATAATGTACTTATTTTTCATGTAGTTACCAAAAAAATTTATGATATTTTAAAGCATACTTGTATCTAGTAGTTTCGGACAGAGAATAATCACCTGAAAAGACCCGTTCAGTGGAAGCTACAAAAAGCCTTCAGAGATCTGATGAACCCATCAATAACCGGTGTTGATATGGAGAATGACGGGGACTAGGATACAACATGAATCAATAATTATACATGATGACTAATTCAGACAGATACTATAGAACCAGCCAAGAACTCTAATTTTGGTTGTAAAAATGACAAGTCCGATTTAGGTTTAATTCGTTGGGCAACACCAGCAGCTCTGATTACTATAAACTTTTTTAGTAAATATTCCACTAAGTGTATTATGTATATCATAAAGTTACATTTTATCATTTTAAATATTAGTTTATCTCTTAATTGTATTAATTGGTCCCAAAAAATAAATTACTTCAGTGTCAAGTTTGGTGAATTAATATCCCTGTACTATGCTCACATAATGGAAATTTATGTCAAAACTTTTGGTATAACTTAAATTACCATTTCTTTTTTCCCATTATTGAATAAAATGGAAAAGTATCTTTTTTGCAAATATCTGACATTATTTCCTTGTCACTTAAGGCTTCTCAAGTTTTCCTGAGCCTTTTAATGTACCTATATAATTTTCATGGTAGATCGGATATTTTACAAAAGTGGTTTTTAATAGTTAGTTATATAATATCTTGAATTTTGATTTATATCCTGGAAATAGATAACCTTTTCTATTTTGCACTAAAATTATGAGTTCATGTAATTTTCTTAATCTGGAGCTGTCATATCATTTTTGATTTATAGCGTATCATAGTGGTCTTCTAAATCAAACATGCATCAGAATGCAAAGCAATGTTTGTGAAACCCAGACTGTGCACCACCGACTCTAGTGTTTCTGATTGTGCTGGCCTGAGACACAAGACACAAGAATTTCCATTTCTAACAAGTTGCCAGAGAATGCTATGCTACCGGCCCAGGGAGTCATTGTGTGAACCGCTAACCTAATTTTTATTATATTTCATCTAATTTCTTTGAATTTTTGTGCCCAAACGTATGCCAGTGGTCTTGACCCAATTCTTTCCTGACTTACCATGAGGTAAGGAGTTGGTATCTTTCACATCACACTCACTTTAAATCTCTGTATGTAGCAAACAGAATTCACCAACAAATGGTGGAGTCGGGAACTGGAAATGTTCATCCTGCAACAAAAGTAAACATTAAGCTTGCAAAAATGGTCAGAATCAACTATTCAAGAAATCTGAAATCTAATTTAAAAAGTTATAATCACAGGGGAGTGTATAATGAAGAAAGAAGTTGCCAAATTTTGGAAAAGCACATTGCAGCATATTAACTTAACTGCCCACTATCCCCAACTCCCTTCCACGTCATGGGCCTTGCTGTTTCCTGAAGGGGCATTATGAACCTTCTTCTCACAGAACTATGACTGTGATCTTCCCTGTAGGATCACCTTAGGGACCTTAGGGACTTCCCTCTGTTTTATTTACCTCACAATATTCCCACAGCTAGTATGGCCTCCTGAGTGACATATGCCAAAAGCACTTAAAATAAATATGCTAGCTGTTTCTTTGAACACATCTACAACTTTGATAAGCCTTTAGCTAGACTCACTAGGAACTAAAGAGTAAAGTCTCAAATTACTAAAACAAAAAATCAAAGTGGGTCATTATTATTGATCTGGCAGCAATAAATACAATTATAAATCAACACTGTGACCAGTGTACTCCAATAAATTAGATAACCTAAATTCCTAGAAACATATAAAATATCCAAACTACCTCAAGAAGTAGAAAATATGGACAGACCTACAAAAAAAAAAAACGCACTGAAACAGTAACAAAAACCTAGCAACAACAACAACAAAATACCAGGCTGCACTGGTGAATTCTAACAAACATTTCTAGTAGAGGTAACATGAATTCTTCTCAAATTGTTCTAAAAAGTAAAAGATGATGGACAGGACACTTCATAATTCATTCTATGAATGCAAGAGATACTAAAGACAAGAAAATCACAAGAAAAAGGTATATCCCAAAACAATATCCCTTATTAATAAAAATACAGAAATCACCAACAAAATGAACATGCAGAAATCAAACAATACAATGCATTAATAGACTGTTACCTTGTTCCAACCACATCTCATTCCTGAATAGAGCACCCCAAGTGGCAAACCCTTTGATTTAAGTGACAATGAGATTAAGTATGGTGATCATTGGGATACATACACAAATATTGCATCATTATGTTGTATACCAGAAACCTATATAGTGTTATATGTCAAATATATCTCAATTTTAAAAGCATATATCTGTAAACTGTTAAATGCTGAATAGGGTTGGTGAGTGAAATTCACAGAATGCATTTCTTGGCAAATAGATAACAGAAAAGCCAAGTCTTTCTCATAAATTTCATCAAAGGGTGGTGGGGGGTTGGGTGATTATTTCCAGAACCAGTTTGAAAGAGTAGTGTGGAGAAGGAAAAGAGGGATCTTTGTAGAGCTGAGGCAAAGGCTAGCTGTGGGAATTCTTTCCACACGCGTGTAAACATGCAGTCCTGGGAATTTACGCGTAAAGAGCTTGGCTCCGCATGAGGAAAAATCATTCCTGCGTGGACAAGCGTGGATCATGTCAGTAGAAAAAGAATTCTCTAATGGGAATTTGGCAAAAATGTATCTTAAGAAATTCTCTGACTTGCTGAGTCTCTCTTTCCCCAAAGCCAAGAAGCTTAAGTTAATGGATCACTGTCTCAATGTTTTATGGTCCTAAAAGTTAACAGCCCTAGTTAGCTTACCCTCAATTTACTTGTTTAATGTACTACCCCGGTTCTGTCTGCCACCGGACCTGAATTTACAACCTAATACTCTGTAACTGTAAACCTACCCCTTATCTATTCCCTTCCCATATATCCTCATGACCCAATTGAAGACCCCTGTTCTGCATAAGTCCATGAATAATCAATCCAGTGTAAATGTGTCCTAAAGCTTCCAATAAAAAGCCCGGCTGAGCTACACCCGGGGCCCTTTTCCTGAGATAAAGGAAATGGTCCCGTGGCTCCGGACTCTTCTCCCAGCATGTCTCAGTGTGAGATTCTTTTACTCATTGGGTTACAGTCACCCACGGATTTTGCCGATGAAATCCCAGCGACAGCTAGCATTCTGGGAGGTCATCTAGGATGCATTAGTGAGCTGGTTTCCACCTGGAAAACTGGAGCTCAGTCCCACTGACAACCTACTGGTCACCGTATGGAATTGGCCCAAATCATGGAAAGGGAAAATTCAGTAGCATAAAGTGCGACATTTCTCTGATTCCCTTGAAACATCCATGGAACTGAGAATTATTGGCCTGAGGATCATTGTGTGGAGAAGCCCACTTATCAATCCTCTTTTCTGGAGTGTCTTAGAACTAACACTAAAATGGAGTCTCTTAAATCAGAGACAATATGGAGTTATCCAAAGCAGGCACATTAAAGAAAATGAAACTTAACCTTTCTTATGTTGTAGGAATTTACAGCTCTTCTCACAAATCAGCAGAAGATGGCGGCTAATCCTCAAATACCCCACCTCTGAGGCATTCCAGGGGTCCTGGGACAAAAGGTCCAAGATCCACTGTGCATTTTAGCATGGCTCATAAAAGAATTAAAATGAGCCAGCACAGAGTTTAAAGTGAGAGAAGAGTTTATTAGCAAAGCAGTGAGACAGAGAGAAGGCTACTCCACAGGCAGTGGGATTTACTTCTTTTATTGAGGCTTATTTAATCGAGCGGTAGGGCATTCAATAAGGGGAAGGAATCCTCAGGAGTTTCCAGAAAAGGGATGGAGACTTCTCAGAAGACCACCATGGGCCATTTTGCGTCCTTTATGGGATCTCCGAATCCTATCACGGTGAAGTGTGGTGTGTCCTTTGCAATACTAATATATCACAATGAGCATATAATGAAGCTAGTTACCCCAAAATGAAAATTTGTCGCTATGTTGGATCAAGCTGGTCTTCTGCCAGTTCTAAGCCATAACTCCCTTGGGGGTTGGTCTTACTATCTCCCTGACAGTCCTTGTAGCCTTTATAAGCTACAGCCATTTCACCACATACCCTCTCTCAGTTGGACTTCATTGCTCCTCTGACTCAGCTACCTTGATCCAAATAGGGGAAACAACCACTAGGCAAACTCTCAGCTGAAAAGCCATCTTCTGCACTTATTCCACAAAAACACCTTGGGCTGTGAGCAACTCGGCACTCATTGATCCCAGGGCTTGAGTCTCCCAACTTGTGGGTCAAAACCCTTGCCATTCACTCATCTTTCAGCTTTGTTTTCCTCAGCATGCAGTTTGGTCTTGACCACTGAATCCAGCTGTCTTGCCATTGTGAACACCACCGTACGTCATCTTGTACAGGCGACGGACAGCTTCTCTTTAGAAAGACCTTCTTGATGAGGGAGCCAATTTGTTGAAAGTGACTTTACTAATTCACGACTACGCTATCAGCGAGTAACGGAAAGGATCCCTAATATCCTTTTCGACACTCGCTGCTGTGATGGTCTGCCTTTCAAACCCAGACTTGGGTACAGGCTACCGGACTCAGAAGAGGGTAAGATGAAGCGCTTAATTAAGCGCTGCCCACTCCCGCCTCCGCGTGCTTCCTTCAGGTCAGACACTTGGTAGCGGTTCCCTCTCCCTTCCGGCAGTCGGAGCGTGCCGGCCGGCCGGCAGTTATAAAATATGCACATGAGCGCGCAATATCAGAGGTTACATCCAGTTCACGACACCACGGCTTCCGGTGAACTTCCTCACTCCTAAATCTGTAACGGGTACTTACACCGCGGACTCGGTGACAATCCCGCCAGCGGAGAGCATCGGGCTGTCTCCCTACAGGCGTTGCGCACACCCCAAGGCGAGCGGCTCTGCATTAGTCTTCGGCGGCAGCGCTCCACACAGGCCAGTCTCACGGGAGGCGAGGTACACGCGCTCCGCTAGCGGAGAGGAAGTCCTGGTTTGAGGGGGAGGACGCTGCGGTCGGAGAGAGGGTCCCGGAAACGGGTTTCGGCTACCCGGAAATTGCGTTTTCCTGGGACAAGGATCGCGACCTGCTTCCCGGGCACGTGTCGGCACACAGTAACTAAGCTCTCTGGCCCCTGGCGGTGGGCCGAGTGATTGTGTCCTGTCAGGAGTGACGTCTGCCAATGCTTGTGCCTGAGTGTTCGGGCTTAGTCCTGCCTCCGCCAGACGTTCACCTTGAGAACACAGAGAACAAGAAAACACCTGAGCTGCCGCTGCATATAAACCTGGTGTGGAGGCGCTCCCCTGTTAATAACTAACGAAGTCAGGGTGTAAACATGAACATTTGAACAGAGGTCCATTTTTGGTGGGGAAAGGAGAACACCAGCTGTACTCTTCACTTCTATGTTCTAGGAAATTACCTCACACCAGCACAACAAGAGTGGTGGAGTACGACCCTCCATTTTATGCGCATGGGCCCAGAGGAGAGATTCCAACTCCAAATTCTGAACCACGAACCAAGGAGAGGTAGTCTGTTATATACGTACAGGCAGGGTTGGGAAACTATGTGGCAAAAGCGGATTACAGGAGCCAGGAGCGGAAGTTAGGTCTAGCTACCTTATTTGGGAGACAAAGAACAGAGCACAGAGGCTTGGAATGAAGGCTACAGAGTACAAGAACATTCAGAGATAAAACTCGGAGGTTGTATGTTATTCGCGCCCCCCTCTTGCAGGCGGGAGGTGTTTCTGCGGTTCAGCAGCATGGAGGTTGCCTGTAACATCTATCTAAATTTCTTGATGTTTCAGCATTGCTGTGTGCTCCAAAGGAAATCAGCTATGGTTGCCTTACATTGATCACTGGCTGTGAGCTTTGGGGACACCTCCCATTCACTGCAAGGCTGACAGAAAGAAAGCACTCAGGAATTCATGACCTTCAATCATGGCCTTGATGTTTCCTGAGGCAGGTAAAGACTACTCATGAAGAACTTTACCCGAACCCTGCCTGCTTCTCCCACGTAAGGAATACTGCCCAGGGTCCATAAATACTTAGGTGTGTGCATACCTTTACCTTCAGCCCTCAAACGATGTACGGTGGGAAGAAGCCTGTGAAGATGCTAGGAGTGCTCTTCAGGCACATTAGGTCCAATGCTTCAGACATCCCACATAACCAGAACATACTCTGAAAGTGAGAGTCAGTCCAGGCAAGTTCCCTTAGTCTCACAGATATTTCCTCTCATGGAAGCAGAGGACCAGAGCCCATTACAGGAACCCGGGTAGCCGTGGTTCTGACTAGACTGACTGCAGCATCCAAGGCTACACCAAAATCCTCCTGTATCCACACAGCCGTGAATAAGCAGAAGTTCCGGGTTCACTGTCTTCTTAAATATTCCCATACTCCTATTCCTCTGCATCCATCTCAAATGATATTTGATCTTCTTACGTTATATGCATGTAGATGTAAGTAATAATAAGTGTACCAGATATTATAAAAACAATTCCTGAAATTCTGGTATGTTTTCAGTCATAATTCCAATTATTATTTTAAGATATGGTGTCACAGAAATAACCAAATTTCCTTGTCAATTCCATTATAAGGAACTTACATTAGATCTTTTAAAATGGCTTCTCTAAGTCTTTTGTCATTTACAGTTACTATTTCACTCTAATGCTTTTGCAAAAGTGAAATTCTTGAAAAGGAACCTACCATGTACCCTTGACCCCTGAAAATGCCACCAAATTGCAAGGTGTTGAAGCTTAGGTGCATATTTCTCAGGTGAAGAAGGCCCCACCTGACATCTGGTCCCATACAACCACTAGAGACCTCAGAATCAAACTGACCAGGAAGAGAAGTAGCCAACATCGAGGTACACTGCTTCTTCCCAACACATCCAATCAAAAACGTTGCTTTTCATTCCTTCTTCCCTCTCTGACCATCCTTTTCTTAATTTTTACACCATGCCGCGTTTCATGATTCTTTATGTCTACTTTTTCCCTTGTTCTAGCCTGTAAAGAACTGTCATTGTTCACATATCTCAGGCCACTGCAGAGAAAGTCAATTCAACCTCCAGCAGACTACTGGATTTGCTAATGAAGCTGGTGATCCTGTAGTTCCACTGCAAATTTCTGCCTGATTCCAGTGCATCAGTTTCTCTGAAAAAAAGCTCACTGGATCAACACTTCTGCGGAAGTAGAGACATAGTTACACAAAACACATAAACACACTGACTGGTTAAAATAAGTATCCCCCTTATTGAATATAGTCAATAATGTTGAAATAACTATGGATGGTGTCACACAGGCACTAGACTTATCAGGATGATCACATCATAAGGTATATAAATGTCTAGTCACTGTGGACATTTAGATTAGCTCCATCTAATGGAACTAATATAATATTGTATGTCACCAGTAATTTAAAAATAAATTTAAAAAAGTTAAATTTCGTTGAAAAAAAGAAATATCTCCCCATTCAGGATCATTCCTTGTCTTATCTGATGCTAGTTGGTTGGTGATATGGGGACCCTGGCTGAGAGCTGGCCAAACTACTGGCATTATTTTATTGCTAATAATTATTATCTCCCCAACACTCTTTCTTCTCTCAAAAGCCACCGGCCAACTGACAGATGGTCTCTCTTGGACTCCAACAACAAAAGACAACAGAAGAAAGCTACCTGCCCCAAGGAAAGGCATTATCTTTTATGAATACTCCAGAGACCCAAAGACCCAAGGGTAACTGAGAGCATGCTAAAACCCATATATTTAATCAAACCTCCTGAAGACTCAAGAGGATGATCACAACAGGAATTTGTAACATAAACTTCTAGGCCAAATATGGAGCCACTCATGCCTAGAATGCCACGAGAAAACCAAAACATTCATGTCAAGGTAAACATTCAGCTGGAGCAGAAACACAATACATCCAGTCAGTCAATTTCCAGTTGCTAAGACACCTCTAGGCTTTCTCATCCCCCAAAACGGTTGACCACGTGTCCCCAGGTAATCAGATATTTTCTATTTATTCTTCCTTATTTTTTTTTCTTACTCTTCCTTATTCTTTCTCCGGTAAAACTTTCCCACATTCTGCCCCTTTTTACAGTTTTCTACAAGGACACTTTCTGCTTCATGGAGTGTTAAAGTTTGTTTATATGATGCAAATAAATTTTCTACTAATAATTCTTTAATGGACTATATGGATGGGTCAGGACCAGTGAGGCTCTGGAAGCCTCACCTCAGTAGGGGTGGTAAGCACTTGTTTGACCAGAGGAATCTAGGGGAAGGGGCGGGTGACATCACTGGGGCTCCCTGGGCTCAGGCTGCCCTCTAATCGACACCCTGGAGCCAGGTGACCTGGATGATGGCATTATCTCTGGGTTTCAGTCCTCAGTGCTGGCTCTTAACATCTGTGAGACCTCGGGCAAGGAAACCTTCCTAAGCCTCACTATTACTACCAATCAGTCTATTCTTCCTCTGTGCAGTTCTTGCTAAAGTTTTAAAGCTTAATTCAGACCGTGTCCTCCTCCGCACAACCCCCACATCTTGCAGTGTTCTAAAAACAAAGGTAGAGCCCCTCACCTGCTAGTCCATGAGCCAATCCTCACACTCTCGGTCTCTGTAGACAGAAGGAGCCAGGTTCCCAAATCCTTCTGCGTCAGAAGGCCCTGCTCGTGTTCACACCGTGGGCCCTCAGCTGGATACCCTCTCCCACCCCATCACACTGTGTGTCCCCGACGTGCGTCTCATGGTCCCAGACACCAGGGCCTGGGCTGCAGGCTGTGATGGGCGCCCCGCACCGGGGCTGCAGGGCTCATTGGGGAGAAGGCGGAGGGCAAGGGCCCAGGACACACGCACTCACCTCAGCCAGGCACCTCAGCGCAGCCCGGCATCTCAGCGGGGCATGGCAGAGCGACGGGGGGACAGTTTGCGTCCCTGCTCTGGCGCAGGTCACCCAGTAATGTCCTCGAACCTCACACTTTGTGCAGTGCAGACGATAACTGCTCCCTCCTTCTCGTCCACGTATCTCCACCTGACGCAGTGACCACGAGATTCTGACCTGTGAACCTGTCCTGAGAGACTCCCAAATGCCCGCTATTAGGAGGAGTCCAGAAGTCCTGCGCCAGGAGAAGTGTCCCAAGGGAAACACCTTTCCTGAGCATTCATTGGCTCAGAGTGGCAGTCATCCATTCCAGAAGTTCTGGCCAGTCTAGTTCTACCATTTCTAGTTCTCAATCCAAAACCACGTGGCACTGCCTCATGGCAGGCTAGCCAGGGCCCTTCCGCTCCTTTTTGACCTGCGTGGTCCTGCTGCACATGGGTGCTTGCCTTTTAGTTTAAATCCCAGCCTGGATCCTGCTCTGTAACCCCATTTCTCACTCCTGCCACAATCAGCTACACCTGCTAGCACTCCGGTATTTTCTGCCTTTGTTGGCCGCCATTGTTAGTCCAGGCAGGCATGGCCCCCTGTCTGAAGCAAACCAAACTGTTTCCAAGCTCTCTCCCAGGTGCTGTAACCAAAGGAATAGCCTCCCACCTACATAATGAGTAAAAGTCATGGCCATCTCCCTGGCCCAGGCAATCTATTCAGCATGACTATCAAGCTAGCTTACTGTTACTGATATGCAAAGTGACTCTCAATGGCCTTGTTCCAAGTCTCCCATTCCATAGCCAGGTTTATAGGGATAACCTATATTTCCTGACAGTTCTGGACCCCATTCCACACCTACTACATTCCTTGGAAACAATATGGGTTTGGTTACAGACCAACTGCAATAAAGTGAATGTTGCAATAAAGGTAGTCATGGGAATTTCTTGGTTCCCCAGGCAATGTCTCAGAACCTCAGAATGAATTCCGTTCAGTGGAAAAACACCAGCTCTGTCCCATCCTCTGGTTATAACCCAGAGCTCAGGAGCCCAGATCAAAGTAACTAACACAGGGAGGACACTGGTGGTCCCACCCTATCTAGACAAGCTGGACCCTTCTCCAACACCCTTCCCTTGGTACAGCATGGAACGCAGGCATCTGATACCTGGAATTGCTTGAAAAAATGCCCTACCCCTGGGAGGGGCCTGGGATCTGGCCTTTGACTCTTGCACTGGGAGGAAGAAACTCATCCTGTCAGGGGTGATTTGGGGTGGGGGGCTGAGTGACTGCCAGTTTTGCTCAAATTCCCCTATATGATGAAGACGTTATTTCAGCCACTCTCAGAGCTTCAGAACCATGTGGTCAGTCACTCCAGCATATGTCAGCCACACTTGTGTTCCTGAACCTGCAAGTGAGCAAAAGTCATCTGACTGTTCCTCATGTGCTGGTACCTGTAGCATTGGAGTCATCACGACCCTTCATTGGGTCAGGATGGGAAGGATCAGACTCCAGGCCAGTCAGGCCTGGTGGCAGGCCAAGGCCTCCTCCGCATGATGCCTAAAGCCCCAGAGGCCTATAGCCAGGGCATTGGAGTCCTAGCCATATCCTATCCAGGAGCTCATCTCTTGTCTGGTGTTGCTCTGGGCTGGGTCACTGCATGGGCCCTTTCACTGGCCTCCCTGGTAGGCCAGTCCCAGGGCCCACAGTCACATGTGGGGTCTGGGTGCTGAAAGGCTCTGCCTCAAAGTTCTGATCCTCAGAGCTGCTCCCACTGTACCCAACCCTCGTGACACCAGCAGTTGGCGACAGAGGACCCTGCTTGGAGGGCCTTGATGGAGGCTGGCAGAAGCAGGTGGTACTTGAATGGGGACTCTGCCCCATGGGCTGCACTAAGCCTGTGCTGGGAGGAGCCACCACTCAGACTCTGGTACCAATGCTGAAGGTACCTGTCCTGACCGGGAGCGATGGATGACTTGCATGGCACTGCAGAGTAGCCATCCAAAGTTTGTTAGCGTGAACTGTTTGGGTGAATTTTATTTTTACACCTGATATTCACACAAGCCTCTCCAGTCAAGGAAAAAACAATGCCAGAATGCCACCATTTCTGTCAATATGGAATCTCAGTGACTGCATGTGGAACAACATAACATAAAAGCCTGCAGAGTGTTGAACAGTGCTTAATTAAGTGATGGGATGTTCTGGAGGAAACTTATATCCAGACACTATGCGTAATATTTGTTTCCCTTGCCTAGCTGGCAAAGCACAGCCCTGAGACGTGGACTTTTCAGACAAGCAACGCTAAGATAGTGAGCTTGAAGACACCAGTACAGAGGTGTTCATCAGACAATGACTTGGGTTCACAATCTGAGGTGTCCACAATGACAAAATAGTAGCTAGAGAGTCAAAACAGAGCTCACAAGGATCACAATGGTGCACTTGCTATAGTTTCATTAAATGATGCGTGGGAAAGACTGTGGTTGCGAATTTCTAGGGCCCGTTGCATTTTCCTATGCAGGACAAGAACCATGGGGTCACTGGCCCAGACTATGAGGACCAAACACAAAACCTCAACCACAAAACAATGTGTTTTGATTGTATTTTTTCCATGACGGTTTATCCCCCTTGAAACAATGTGTTTTTGTTACAGAACAATTATATTCCTGGGTGGCTCGCCAAAAACTGTTACAGAACAAATGGGGGGGGCTGGATGAAAGACCCTCCTTTTTCTGTACCCGGGGGTTTCTCCCCCTTTCCAGGTTCGTTTTGCCCACCACCAAAGGAAAGATTCAAAAGGAAAAGAATTAAAAAGACACACACACAGTCCTTCCCTCTCCCACTGCCCAGTCTGGGGTACTGTATTTTACACAGGCTCCCAGAACCATTCACATGACCCTGACTCTAACCTAAGCCGCGTGGTTCCAAGCAATGTGGTAGAGACACTCAAGCCGTGTGGTCCCGAAGAGAGAGACCGAGAGAGACCTGAAGAGACCTCTCAAGCAGTGTGGTCCCGAGAAGAGCCACTCAAGAGAGCCCTCAAGCAGTGTGGAGCGGGAAGCGCCCAGAGAGGAGAGCCGGAGACCCCCAGAGGACTGCAGAGAGCCGGAGACAGACCCAAGCAGCTCCCAAAGGACCCCTCAAGCAGTGTTCTGCCTGGATTTAAATCCCAGAGTCTCATTTCCGGCTCCTCCCACAATTGGCCACAGCTGCCAGCATTCAGGTCAGGCGTGGCCTTTTAGTGTGGGGCCAATTATCTCCCTCTAGGGGGCCCTCCTCCCAGCTGCACCCTGTTACATTTTGATGTAGTGAGAATACATACATTTCTGTAAAGTGTGAGGAATGCTGTCTACCAATGTTGATCCCATACTGATGCTTTAGCTCTTCCTGGGGCTACTTACATTCATAGTAATAAAGGTATTTGTTATTAAGAAATTCAATAATTAAGTACTAGGGATACAATGCACGAAATTATTGTCAAGAAAAGTTTGCTGCCATCAAGCTGATACCAGCAGGGGTCCCCAGTCTCGGCTACAGTAAAAGGACAAATCGTATTCAGGTAAACCACTTACACACTGGGGAGAGGAAGCCTCCAGAGGAGAAGAAACTGTGCCCCATTGCAATACAGGGGAGGCTTATTTACAAAATTCTTTCCCTTGTTCAGGATTGGTCCATTTGGATACAAATGAGGAATTCAAATCATACAATTCTGATTGGTCCAATTTTGTAGCATGGTCTTGATTGGTCCAAATTGTGTGCTCTGATCAGTTGTTATGAAGCTGCTCTGACTGACCAATTACTTGGTGCAAATGAGGACGTATCTGCACAGATCCTATTGGATAGGGCAGATCTCGGCCATGGCTCTCCTCTCAGGATTGAATCTTGGACTGGGACCCTCACTCAACTGTGAAGGTCTATGGAAAGCAGCCTCATATGTAGAAAACACTTAGGGAGCTTGTATTACTGGACTTCAGGCTTTGGAAGGAAGTATTTTAGAATTTTGTCTTTAAGGGGAGAGGAGGAGCAGGACAGACTGAACTGACTCAGGGGCATTTCCTACTTCTCTGCTCAGGAGGAATTCTTTAAAAAAGGACCAATATTTAATATATCACAGGGCCCTGTACTTTGCACAAGCATCAAACTTTCTGATGACTATATAAACCCATGTAAATAAGGATGTAATATTCCTGTTGTAACTTTTAAAAAAGATTTTATTTATTTAATTTTAGAGAGAGGAGTAAGGAAGGAGAACAAGAGGGAAAGAAACATCCATGTGAGAGAGAAACATCAATCGGTTGCCTCTTGTAAGCACCCATCCAGGAACCTGCAACCCAGAATGTGCCCTGACTGGGAATTGAACCTGTGACCTTTGCTTTGTGGGACAACCTCCAACCTCCAACCGAGTCATATCACTCAGTGATTGAGGTAAGTTAATTATTTTTCATCCCTATCCAATGACATTTTTTCATTGCTTTTGGAGAGTGAGGAAGGGAGAGAAAGAAACATCAATGCAAGAGAGGAGCATTGATTTATTGCCTCCCAGACATGCCTGAACTGTGAATCATATGGGCCTGGACCAGGGATTGAATCAGCAACCTTTCAGTTTTGGGACGTCACTCCAACCAAGTGAGCCACATGGACCAGGGCTAAGATAACTTCTAAAGTATTCTTTAAGTATACACCTAATTTAAGGTACTAAGGGTTTTTATTACAGGCCAGTTGATCACAAGAAGTAGAGTCCCTTCTGCAATGTCAACACTCATTTCAAGAAAGTTTCATTCTAAAAAGTTAACCAAAAAAAAGACAAATCTGTATCTATTTATCATTGCCTTAATTTTTTTTTAAATTTACATTCTGGATTGCTAAAGTAAAGTATACTTTACATGCAGTATTATATTAGTTGCAGGTGTACAACAGAATGACTTAAAATTTACATACTTTATGAAGTGATGATGAAACTCTGCTGACCATCTGTCACTGGACAAAGTTATTACAATAATACTGATTGTACTCCACATGACCAATTTAATATTTAACTCAGATCATTATTTATACTTTGGAAATGTGATATCCCAATTAATTAACCCTATACTAATGTTAAATCTGGTGAAAAGTAAGGCAATATGAATGACAAGGATCCCTTACAGATCATTTCCTTCAAAATAAGTAAGATACAGTTATAGCATATATATTTATTTTAAAAAGAGGTATAAGAAGATTTCAAAATTTCAGAATTAAGCAAGATATGAAGACTTACACTTTGGTACTAAAAACATTATTGACATATATATATTTTTTTGGTTGGTTCAGAATTTTATTTTATTTTTTGTCTCATATAATTTTATTTATTTTTTTAAATTACTTTATTATTGTTCAATTACAGTTGTCTGCATCCTCTCCCCTCCCCACTATTGATATTTTGATAGGCATGATAACTACAGAGATTGCTACAGAGTACATTGAATTTGAATAAGTAGATGAAACTTTAGATAATAAATGATACATAAATCTTTTAAAGTACTGAAGATCATGCTCCATTTTCTCGACAGAAATAATCAGACCTTGAAAAATACAGCTGTTATTTTAGCATACGAAAGTCTTGAACTTTTTGATTTAGGTGAACGTAGCTGAGAAAAACAATTTAAATTGTTTAGATACTTAAAATTATCCATGAGAAACTGATAATGTGTTTCCTTTGAGAGTTAATTCATATGAAGCACTTTTAATTTAAGCTATAACAATTGTTGTAGTATTATGAGAAAAACAAGTAGATTAGTTACAGTTTACCTATAATTTGAAATTAAAAGCACAGCTCTTTCACGCACCAGATTGTTACCTTCTCTGGACAGAATGTTCTCAAAGACAAGTTCGGAATTCTCAGACTGTCCTAAGCAGTTACCCAGAACGTCCATCACCTTCAGTTCCACTGCGCTCCCATCTATCCACACTCCCAACACTCAGGGTTCGTCTTACTCCCATGAGGCTGTACGTGTCTTTCTCATGGTCTTAGCAGGTAATTTTTTCTGTCATAAAAAATGAACTCAACAATGCTTGAAAAAAAATTTAAACGAAACAAAACAAAACAGGACTAGGACTCTCAAAACAGTTTCTAGGACTCTCCAAGGCACCCAAAGTGATAGACTTCCCTGGGCCCTTAAACTCAGGAATTTCTCTCCATTATCGTATTTTAAGTGTTGGCCTTCCCCACTGATGAACGTAACAGTTGGAATAAGGATTCTTTGTTTCATTATATACGTGATGTTCACTTTTAGCTCCCCGTTAGTACTGATGCAGGCAGGCCCTTATTTACAACAGCATTGCACATTCCTTTACATTTCACGTGTTCCCAAACATTAACAAACATTGGGAAGAATATTTAATGACACTGAGAAGAGACTGATGGAGCCAGAACCAGATTAAGAAATGCATTTCCTAGCCCGGTAGGGCAAGCAGAGCTGAGAGACCCGGGTGTCACTGATGATGAGCATAAAGGGGAAAAATGTTGGAAAAGATGATACCACAAACACAGAGATGTTCAGCATCCACTGGCCTTGATTTTTTGCCAGAGTTAACCAAATTCCAAAAATTAAATATGCTGAATAAACTGTAAGAAAAGCGCTCATCAGGATCAGGATGGTGCGTGTGGCTCTGGTCTCGTGGAAAGGTCTGGGGGAGCGTCTGCTGCTGCGAATGCGTTGGACTTGCTGCTTGTGTCTGTGCAGGACAAGAACCAGTGAGCTACTGGCCCAGATCATGAAGCCCAAACTCACAAAGTGAGGGAAATAATAAATCACTGTAGTTAATGAGACTACAAAACCCTCATTTATATTCCAAGAACAGTATTCATAATTATTTTTCACACTGTAGTTCTTCCCGTTCAAAGGACCATTTGTCAGCATGGGAATAAATGCATTTATCAAGAGTTGCAGGATCCAGCAGAGGGAACAGCAGAAGGCAATGAACTTTAGGGATCTAATCTTGAGCTCCATCCACCTCCAAATACTGGGGTTTAGCTTAATGGCCTGGAAGCCATAATAGAGACAGATGGTGCTGAAGGAAACTCCTATGGCCACGCTGCAAAAATAGGAGACACATTTACATCCATTATCATCCAGGAAATACCTCCATCCAAAAGCTGCCATTGTCTGAGGGATGCTTTTAGAGAAAATAGCCACACAATTGGCAGAGACCAGTTGCATGAGAATCAGGTCTATGAATCTCAAATTATGTCCAGTGAGCAAAGTGAAGGTATAAAAACAAAGGAGGGAGATATTTCCCAGGAGGCCAATTCCTGTCTGAGTGAGGAGCACAAGCCCCATGTCCAAGTTGGCAGAGAGCATCGCATCAGAAACTGGAGGGCACGGGTTTTAACTAAAATCAGAGAAATGAAGAGTGAAAGGAAAATAAATGTGTCACCATCACCACATCCTTCAATTTTTAAAGCTTATCCTCTCCCACATATTCTCACTTGAACTGGGCAGTTAGAATTTTGGCTTATGTGTGCAAAGGCAGTTCAGTAAAGACCTGGATGTTAAACAGTCTCAGTATGAATGTCTAGGGTGAATGCAGGAGGCTCCACTGCACAACCGCGTTCCCTACAGTCATGCAGATGAGTGACGGAGATTGTGTGCACAGATACCATCCTTCCCCATGATACAGTCTCACATGAAAAAGACACAATACAGAGCATGTGTAAAAGTATTTTTAAAGAACATAAATACATAAGGTGAGGGGTAGAGTTTGATCTGGATGAAATGCTAGAGATGTAGGCTAGGCTTTATGAAGTCTTCTGAGTTATGTTTTTGATATATAGACATATAATTATATCACACAATTGGTGAAAACAATAAAAATCAGATATTAGAATCCATAAAATTCAAAGTTAAATGAAAATCTTATGCTGATTGTCTATCAGCATGATATTCCATGTATACTTGTAAAAAAAAGGTCAAGTTACTGGAAATCAGAGGTATAGATGAAGGCAGAAATACCTGAAAAGAAATAGTAAACTACAAATTATTCTATCAACACTAACTTGAAACATATAAATTAGTTTATTAATATAATTGGTAACTTGGGGTGGTGAACACACAGTACAATATATAGATGCTGTGCTAGAGAATTTACCCTTGAAACCTATCATTTTAATAAGCAATATCACCCCAATAAATTCAAGAAAAATATAATTGGTATATGTCTTTTTTGTGTAAGACAGATTATATATGCATGAAATACAATTTTAAATAAAATCTATAATCCTAAAAATGTGGGAGGAAATAATGCAAGTAGTACATAATTTAAAAACAAATATGTATTCCCTATTCAGTTTCCTCAAAGAGTCTACTAGGTGGTCCACGGTCATGACCATCTACAGTAATTAACTGTGATACAGAAATGCCCTTTCTCACTGAAAGAAAGCAAAACTTGGAGACAAGTGACACTGTTGGGTGTGGGGCAGAAAACATCCAAGACCTCCCTAAAAGGCCTCGTCAAATATAAGAGTGAGCCACCTATTAATTAATTAATCTTTTAATTAATCTTGTTATTTTTGTCCCTAACATGGGAGATGGAATGAGTCTTCCTTTTCTCTAAATAAATGTTAATGTTCTCTTCATAAAGAAAGAAACATTAGACACATTATTACAGACTCCATTTAGTCCAACACACTCTCCCTCCAAATAAAACAAAATAAAACAAAACAAAAGCAAAATCACATACAGCACCTGTCCCTCAGACATCAGTGTCGCCTCAGCAGCTGGAGCCCATCTACTCTGTGTTACTGCCCGTCACTTGCCTGGAGCATGAAGCCTGGACAGTGAAAACCTGTGGGTCCCCGAGTGCGGTCAGGGACACGGGAGAGACGACTTCAGAGAGAGCTGTAACAGGGAGGAGAGGTGTCAGGCAGTCTCAACACAGGTGAATGAGGCTGGCAATATGCCAAGGGTTTCCTAAAATAAAATCCGTCCCGAATATACATGAATGTGTGTGTCTCTACATGTTACAGTTTTACGTTCCAATCCCAAGACACAATCAGTTTTCATATGTATCACTGAATTTTCTAATGAAGTCCATCTCAGAATGTGATACTTATCTGAACAGAGTCACTACTTACCTGGCTGGCATTTGCAGCTGGGGCCGTGGGCGCCCGGGCAGCATCTGTGCAAGAGGAGCGGCATCTGAACCTGATATAAAAGTTGGGGCTTCCATGATCTCATCTCCTTCCCGGGAAGTGATTATCATTTCATCTGGGATTATAGTGACAGTGTCTGCAAGGGGAGCAGAGAGTGTCTTGGAAAAACACTTGTTAATTGTTAAAGTGAAGAACGAAATTGCCCAAGTGAAATGACAGAAAAGGCCGAGGGAGACCACACTTTTGAAACCAACAATAATCCCAATGGAAGTTCAGTACAGGACGCTGAGATCTATTGAGTGAGATGTCCAATTGAGACGTCAACACAAACTCTGCTGCATTTTTAATCACCTTGTCACCTTTGTGGTTTCTCTCCAAATATGATTCTTTTTTAATTCCTGAGACTCTGAGGGAAGTCAGACTGAAGGGAACAGAGTACCTGAGTAGTTAGGAGTAGCCAGAGTGGCTCAAATAGACAGAAATATTACAGTGATACATTTATTCAGTGCTTCAAGAAAGATTAATTTTATGGTTTATGTTGGCCACACACTTTTCTGGGTACAGAAGATGTATCGGCACAGAAAATATTAAAGTAATTTTGTCCTCATGGAATTTTTATTCTAGTTCAGGAAAATAGACCATAAGTGATGCTCCCAAGTCATTAAGTTTTGCAGTATGTCACCAGAAGCTGGTTGAGTTCTAAGGAAAGGAGAGAACAGGACACAGGTGTAGAGAAACATGGGCACAGGCACGGGTTACACACTGAATAGGATGTTCTCTGTAAGACTCACCCTTAGGATACCATGTTAGAAAATGCCGTAATGAGATGAGGAAAATCAGGATTAGTTCTCCCTTTCCAAGCCATATATATATATATATTTTTTTTCCTATTGTTATCTACTAAACAGTACCTATGGACTAATATTAAAGGTCAATATACAGAATGATAGTTGTCCATTCAGCCCTGGACGGAAGTGATAATTTGAATAATAGATCCTGTGTATGATGTCTGCAGTAGGGCCTTTTTGTTGTTGATGGTTATGGGAAGTTTAAGGAAGATTCCTTCTAATTCTAGTTTGTTTTAAAAATGTCAGGAAGGATTGATATTATATTAAATCATTTGATTTACTTGAGTTGATTGTATGAGAGCTCTGGTTTCCTACTAGGCAGTCAAACACATGAAATAATTTTTGTACTTTAAACATTTTTATATAATTTCAAACTTATAGAAAAGCTGCAAAATTTAAAAAGATCTACTTGTAAACAGTTAATCCAAATTTAACAGTTGTTTATCTTTTGCTCTATTTACTACTTCTTTCTTTTTCCTCTCCCCTTTCTCCACATATACATATGCATACATGTATATATAAAAACTCTTCTGGCCCTGGCTGGTGTGGCTCAGTGAACTGAGCGACAGACTGCAAAACAAGAGCTTGCTGGTTTGATTCTCAGTCAGGGCACATGCCTGGGTTGCAGGCCAGGTCCCCAGTTGGGGGAGTGGATGAGGCACTGATTGATGTGTCTCTCCTTCTCTCCCTCCTTCCCTTCCCCTCTTTCTCTTAAAAAAAGGAAAGAAAAAAAGAAGCACAAAAATTTTCTTACTTATAATCAGAGAGCTATAATAAAATTAGGAATTTCAGTATGGGCCCATCGCCATTACTTAAACAATAATATATTGCCATAATTTGTCTGAATACTGCTCTTCTTAAGTATTGGATTGGCCAAAAGTTCTCTATGGCTTTTTTCCGTAAAATAAGCTACGCATTTTTCATTTTCACCAATAACTATTGGTTTGGATATCTTGAGTCTGTCAGCCATCTTACACAGGTTATAATGTTCATTGTTCTCAATTAATGTCTTGATTTGAGTGCTATCAACCTCAACTGGTCTACCTAATGGTGGAGCATCGTCCATCGAGAAATCTCCAGCACAAAACTGGGCAAACCACTTCTGACATGTTCAATCAGTCATAGCACATTCTCCATAAACTGCCCTAATCTTTTGCATTTCAGTTGTTTTTTTACCTTTCTTGAAATAATAAAGCATAATATACCCAAAATGTTGCTTATTTTCTCCATCTTCAATATTAAAATGGCCACACAAAAATTCACCAATTTTGATGACTTTGTTTTAAATGCATGTTGATATGACAGCTGTCACAATACATTCTAACAAAATTGTTTGGAATGAAGTTAAAGACAACTTAAGCACTACTAGAGCCATCTTATTGAACAAAGTAAACAAACTTTTTGGCCGGCTCAATACTATTTTGGGGGGCAGTGGCCAAATCCAAATTCATGTCTTTCAGTTGGTTTTCATACCTCTTCAGTCTCCTTTGATAAAACAATTCCTTAGCCTTCAACTGAGTTCTTTGAACTTGTCAAATTTTAAAGATTTCTACTAGTTTCGAAGATGACAGACTTACAGCCAGTCTTCCCAAGGGTCAACCCCACCCACTGACGTGCCAACAATCAAGGCTCACCTGCAACAGAAGGGCACTCACAACCCACACAGGGGACACAGCAAAAGCACCTGTTTCAGGTGACCTGGGAGACTGCACCACTCAGCCCCATAGGACAGGTGCTACAAAGGCCACTCTTTCAGGACTGCAAGAAGTAGCATCTCTACCTAATACACAGAAACAAACACAGGGAGTCCGTCAAACTGAGGACACAAAGAAACGTGTGCCAATGAAAGAACAGGATGAAACTCCAGAAAAAGAACCAAATAAAATGGAGACAAGCCACCTAGATTTTTTCAAAAAAAAATTGAAGAGGAAACCAATACTAATCATCAGGAAAATGCAAATTAAAACCACAATTAGCCCTGGCCAGATGTCTCAGTCTGTTGGAGCAGCGTCCTGTGCACCAAAGGGCTAGGGGTTTGATCCCCAGTCAGGACACATATCTAGGTTGTGGGTTCCAGCTCTGGTCGGAGAGCTGGAGGCAGCTGATGATGTTTCTCGTACAGGAAGCAACTGATGATGTTTCTCCTGCACACTGATGTTTCTCTCTCTCTTATCCCCCTTTCTCTCTCTCTAGAAAAAAATCAATAAACATATACTCAGGTGAGGATTAGAAAAAGAAAATAAAATAAAATTTCACTCTCAGTTTAAGGACATTCCTTGTTAGATAATCTCTTTTCTCCCTGGATATTTGAAAGAGCTTCCTTTTGTCTTCACTGGGGTGCAATCTGATAAAGGTGTATCTTTCAGTGTACTTAGTTTCATTGAATTTATTAGAATAATTTGGCTTTCATAATTGAGCATTTAATCCTTCATCAACTCTAGGAAATGTTTAATCATGACATCTTTAATGCTTAAATGTTTTGCTCTGCATTTTTATTTCTGAGGAAAAATCTGTCTCTCTACCTAGACTGAAGTGAAATGAAAAATAAATATAGTTAATGACACTGGCTTTCATTCTGGACTTGAAAAATAGCTTAAGGGATGATAAGACCTTGTAAAAGAACTTATATTCATATTGACCCTTGAATATAAGTTTTGAATGCATAATACTTTTGGATCTATATTAAATTTCCTCATTTGATCATTGTATTGATGTTATATGATGTAATGTTCATATATTTAAGAAACATATTTTTATATACAGGCATATATATTTATATTTTAATATAGAATGTGTTTACATAAATTATATATATATATATCACCTCACTGGGGTGAAGATTTAATCTCCTTATAGCTATCATCACTGTATTCTATTTCATAAAATTTTGTTAAGGATCCTTTTCATCTACTTCATGTGCAGTTTTCTATTAATAGTATTGCCTAATTTTGGTATCATGTAATAGCTAACCTCATGAAACTGGTTGGGAGGAGTTCCACCCTCTTTTTTAAAAGGCAATCTGAGCTCTCCCTGTCAGGAGCTCTCCTGCACCTTTCCCTTCCCCACCTTCCTTCCCCGAGGTGAGTTACCTTTGCCTTCCTCTCTCCGAAGCTCCAAGGCCCTTCTTTTACTTCTGTAACTTATTTCCTGAGCCTGCAGAGTCCTGCTGGCTCACTTCTACATCTGTGACTTACTAAATAAACTTCCTCTTATAATTTGGGAAAAATAACCTAAAAAATAAAAACATAATTTGAGTGGAATTGGAATTATTTCTTCCTTAAATATTTAAAAGAATTCACCTGTAAAGCCAGCTTGGCATTAAATTCTAGTGAGAAATTTTTAAATTACCAATTCAATGTCTATAACAGAGAGCATTTCAGATTACTCGTTGCTTCTTCAGTGAAACCGAGTAGTAGGAGTATTTCCAAGAATTTTTGGGGTCAATTTCTAGTTTTTGAAGAATTGTTGGAAAGAGTTGTTTAAAATGTCATGTATAATCTTTTTTAATGTCTTTAATACAGCTAGTGCTATGCCACTTTTCATTGCTCATATTGGTAATTTTTTCTTTTTTTCTGATCAATCTACCTAAAGATCTATGAATTATATTGATCTATTCAAAGGACAACTTTGGACTTCATTGATTTAATGTGGATATTAAATTATTTATCTCTTTAGTTTAAAAATAAGTATTTAAATCTATACATTTTCTTACAATCTCAGCTAACAAATCTTGATATATTGGGTATCATTTCATTCGGTTCAAAATATTATCTAATTTTTCTTGTGATTTCTTTTTTGACCCAAATATTGTTTTTCAATGTTTTCTTTAATTTCCAAATATGTGGAGATTTTTTCCCAGGTAGGATTCTTCTGTAAATTCTAGTTTAATTCCCTTGTGGTCAGAGTTTGTATGTTAATGATTTTAATCATTCTACATTTATTGACATGTATTTCACAAATATTTTATGGTCTAGAATATGGACTATTTTTAATTTTTTTAATCCTCCTCTGAGGATATCTTTATTGATTTTAGAGAAAGGACAGAAGAGAGAGAGACAGTGATGTGAGAAAGAAACATTGATCAGTTGCCTGCTGTACATGCCCTGACCATGAATAGAAGCGGCAACCTTTTTCATTGTATGGGACAAAAGTCCGAACAACCGAGCCCCTGGCCAGAGTGCACGTGGTCTATTTTGGTGAATATTCTTTGTGGACCCTAAAGTATATTCTGCTGGGTTTTTTTTTTGGTGGGGGGAAATACTCTTTAAATGTCAATTAGACTAAGATGGTTGGTATATTATTTTCTTATGGCTGATGTAAAAAGTTATTACAAACTGAGTGACTTAAAACACCAGCAGTTTATTCTCTCACAGCTCTGGAAGCTGGAAGTCTGAAACGAAGATTCAATAAGGCCATGCTTCTTCCGAAGGCGCCAGAGAAGATTCCTTCCTTGCTTCTTCCTAGTTTCAGATGGTTCCTGTCTAGTTTTTAGTTTTAAACAAATAGGGAAATATCTCTGCTTTCCTTCTTTCCTTCCCTCTCTCTCCCTCTTTCTCTTTGTATGTTCTTGCTCCTGGCATTCCAAACACATGTATATGAGACCATTGGTTATTTTCCTACAAGTCCCTATTGCTATTATTGTTTATTCATTTCCCCCCTTTCTTTGTGGCTTGTTTTGAATAATTTCTATAACTATATCTTTAAATTCATTTATCTCTTCTTTTGCATTATCTCATCTGCTTTTCATATATACCATGCAGTATATTTTTGTTAGATATTGTATTCCCTACAATTTCCATGTAAGTCTATATTTATATCTGTTTTTACATCTATTTCTTTCTTTTTAAAATTGATTTGAGAGACACAGAGAGAGAGAGAGAAATAGCTTTGTTGTTCCAATTATTTATGTATTCATTGGTTGATTCTAGTATGTGCCCTGACTGGGGGATCCAACTCACAACCTTGTCTCGCAATATTGGGATGACACTCTAACCAACTGAGCTATCTGGCCAGAACCTACATCTATTTCTTTCTTAATCAAGTTTTTGTTTTTCCCATACTTCCAAGAAAAAAAGGATATTTTGTAAAAGTAGATGTGCTTGTCTACTGTTATCATTTCTGTCATTTTTGTGCTTGCTTCTATTGTTTTTTTATGCTAATATGCTATATATCATATTCTTGCTTCTCTGTGTGACCAGCAATTATGTATTGGATATCACACAGGAAAAACTGTACATTGGGTGGTGTATTTGCTTGTGTACCTTTAAAAAGTGACAGATTTTGACATGGTTTTCAACAAAGGTACTTGATTGCAACTTTTCCTTTGGGTGCTTTCTTATATTTTTAAAATATTTTATTTATTTATTTTTAGAGAGAGATGAAGGGAGTGAGAATGAGAGAAAGAGAAGCATCAATGCGTGGTTGCCTCTCCTGGGATCCCTAATGGGGGCCTGGCCTGCAACCCAGGCATGTGACCTGACTGGGAATCAAATCAGCGACCCTTGGGTTTGCAGGCTGGTGCTCAATCCACTGAGTCAAACCAGCCAGGGCTGGATGCTTGTTTTTCATTATTTTCAGGGAGGGTCCAGAGCAGGTTTGATTCTGTGTATAATTAAGCCTCAGTATCTAGGTGAAATACTTCTGAGGATCCTACCTGCCGTCCTATATACGTCCTATATAGGTGTTTTCACTCCCGCAGGCAACAAGCCTCTATCCAGTTCATGTGATCTCCAGGAATTATTTGATATACTGCCCTCCATTGGTACTTATCCAAACTCCAGCTACTTCACTCCTCACATTTTACTCATCAGGACACAACCAACAATTTCAGTGGCTCTCTCCTCAGTTCTTTGCTTCTTGTCTCTCCGTGTGTCCCTCATCTCTGTTTTCCTTTTTTTAATTTTAGAGAGACAGGGAGAGATAGCAAGAGAGACATTGATGTGACAGAGAAATATTGATGAGTTGCCACTTGAACGTGTGCCAACCAACTGGGTATCAAACCAACCCTCAACCTAGGTATGTGCCTGACTGGGGACTGAACCTGAAAACTTCTCGTGCATGGGATGATGCTCCAAACAACTGAGCCACCCAGCCAGGGCTGTACCTCATCTCTAGCTCCCTACCCTCTGGTTTTAGCCGCTTGAATTTTGGTTACATTGACTTTCATGTTTTTTGCCCCTAGGCTCTACATGCAGGGCAATCACAGGGCTCCATTCCTTTGCCCTCCTGGCAAGCAAAGTGTCCCAGTGGCTAGTTCTGAATTTCTTAAGAAGCCTAGAACAGCCAGAAACAAAGACTAAAAATTTGACCAAAAAACGAGGAAACAAAATAATTTTCTTTGCCAGGCAGAGAAAACACTGAACACCAGAGAATGAAATTGTCACAGTCTGAGAGCAGTCTTTTTTGCTGAGGGAAAGACTGGAGCATTTTTCTGAGAGTGACCTCCACTTTTTCCTTATTCAAAGTACCCAGTAAAATATCTCCCCCAGAACTCACCCTGAATTAGGTGAACATGTGCTGGAAAAAGATGTTGCTACCCTTGAATGAGAAGTAGCCCTCTTGTTCACACTGGCACTACACGCCCCAGGATTGCCCACATACACCTACCTAGAGAATGTCCGCACTCCCCAGTCCATTTGCACCACCTTCTCTCACTCTGGACCTACCAGAGCTACAATTCTTGTTATTTGGGAGTTCTCTGTTTCCTGTTAGGGGCACTCCTGCACCTTTCCCTTCCCCACCTTCTTTCCCCTAGGTGAGTTACCTTGGAGTGATTTTGTGGTAGAACTGGGAGGCAGAGAGGAGCCACAATAAAACCTTGAGGTACCGGGAACCGGGTCAGAGGGCCCAGGCTGGAGACCAGGTTGAGCTGGAGTCCAGGCAACAGGAGATGCGAGGTGACTCACTGAGGCCAGAGGTGCAGTGGGCATCTGTGCAGGAGCAGGTGCAATTAGCTGTCTTGGGGACACAGGTGGTAGGTGTGTGAGGAGAGCACGGGGATGGTGAGTCCAAAGCAGGACAGAGGCTGGGCTGTGGAGGGAGCCGGCTGCCAGGACACAGAAGGAACAAGGGGAGCCACAAGCACAGTTACTTTGGGAGTGCAAGGGAGGGCCAGGGAGTCAACACTGAATTCCCAGACCGTGGAGACCCCAAAAGCAGGCCACTGGGGACTGCAGGCATCAAAGGCAGCAGAACCTGGCACCTGGAGTCCAGAAGAGACGGCAGTGAGGGGCCTAAGCCAGTTAGACCAGAGCTCTCTCTGGGTTCTGTGCCTAGATACCCACCTGCTTGACACCTACTCCCTAAGCCAGCAGTTTTGAGATTTGAAAAGTCTGGCTTCCTTCCCCTCGTATCCAAAGACCAAAACCCCTGGCCTGCCCCTGCGATATCCCACACTCAGAGGCGGGGGCAGAACTCTCACAGTCCCTCGGGCTCCAGTGATTCCAGGATGATGGTGGGCCGTATTCCTTACTGGAGGCCCCGGGAAATCAGATTCCTGCTCAGTTGGGTCGTTGGCAGAATCCAGCTCCTTGTACTTGTAGGCAGTAGCGTCTCTAAGCTCCCTAGAGGTTCACTGGTTGAATGGAATGAATTTGTGAAGTCACAGTCACTTTCTTCATTTTGTCTGTCTGAACTCGGTCCTTTTGATCTTGTTGAGCCAGGACTGACCTCAGCTCCTAGGGTTCCTCTCCAGTCCTAGCACACAGCTGTATCCCAGAAGCAGCAAGGGGGCATCAGACAGCCTGATTATACACACGTCCGTCTCTTCTGTCTGCATCCTTCTCCTTGTAGCTGGGAGGGAGCTCCTCTTCTAAAGACTAGTGTGATTAGATTGAGCTTGACTGAGGTATGTCTCATCACAATGAGCATAATGTTACTTACATATGCAAAGTCCCATTGGCCATTCTGGGACCTGCATGGATTGTTGGGATTAGGACATGGACATTTTTGGAGCAATTATTCTGCCTACTATATCGTTTATCCTCTGTTCCCCAGATTCCTATCTGTTCTGCTTGCAAAATAAACCTACCCCAAGGTCTTAAAAGTCTCTTTCCAATGTGGACTCAACATTCAAACCTCACGAACTCAAAAGTCCCAAACCTCATGTATTGTGGCTGTTCAAGGCCATACTGGTTCACTCTGGATTCAGGCAGGCGGAAGAAAATTCACAGAGCTGTTGGGATATCTGACATGCCTTTATTCTGGGATGTGGCAATCCATGCACACTGCATGTCCCCCAGCATGTTCCTGCATGTCACGCAGCAGGAAGTCCCAACTCCCTTATATACTACATGCACGCCAAGCTGGCAGGGTGTCAAGATATTATACAACAGAGCTCCGTTCTATGCATGAGGGCCCACTGAAGGTTATGGGAACAGTGTATCAGGCCCCTTCTCAAGGTTATGGGAAACTGCTTATCTTAGTTACTCAGACATCTGGGCGATGTAGGCTAACTGTTTACCTACATTTCGTCATCTAAACTGTCAAAATCAGTTATGGGTGAGATTCTGGGTGTAATGCACCCTGGGATGCATTATCTCCCCATCTGTGGGTCTGTGATGCTAAAAAAACAAGGAAACTGCTCCCAAAATAAAATAGTGGAACAGATCGAGGATATAGCTACATACATTGTTTCAAAAGGGGAGAAAAATGGAAGGAAAAGAGCCGCCAGTCCCAAGACATTTTGAAAGCAAACTTGGCAAACTACATTAGGGATCAAGCCCTGGGACCATGATGTGTGGTTGAGGGCCCTGCCCACTGGGCTGGAAGTTCCCCACTCTGGGTTCTGCTCTGCTGAGTCATGCTTCCGTTTTCAGGAAAGGTAGCACAGGGTTGCAGCTCATCTTTCTCAGCCAGTTTCACATATATAGACATTGACGGTCGACAGCCTTTAATTTCATACTATTTATTTATTCTTCCCTCCCCAACCAAGATATTCTCACTGCTTTTACAGAGAGAGGAAGGGAGGGGGAGGGAGGGAGAAAGGGAGAGGGAGAGAGAGAAAGACAGACATCAATTCAAGAAACATTGACTGGCTGCTTCCCAGAGATGTGCCCCAACCAGGGACTGCAACCCTTTGGTCCACAGGACAACACTACAACCAACCAAGCCAAATAGCCAAAACTTCATACTGTCACTTTAGATCTAAGGTGTTTCTATCACAATAAACTTCTCAAGAAGTTTGTGGGTGTCCTGTATATGTCAAGAGATTTACTCCATTAGATAGGTTAGTTGACAGATTTTTTTTTTTCCCCTAGGTAATTTCATGTTTTTTAGCTTTTACTGAGACGGTTGAAGGACACCTTTAAGCCTCCTGGATGCTTTCTGCTTTTTGTATGAATTAATACTCTTATCTTTTTTTAAAGATCTTGTTGAGTATTACAAAAGATGTGCAGCCACATCCACGGCTATTTCTCTAGAACATGTTTTCTTGACCACAAATCTCTTCATTGCAATGCCTTTTGCAATCAAGATGGCTTGAGAATTTCCCTTATCATCAAGTCTTTTCTATTCAACAGTTCCTCCCTATTCTTATCTCTTCCCTGTCACACTTTACTACAATCAGTAAGACGACACAAGGCCACTTTTAACACTGTTGTTGAGTTCCTTAGCTAAATGCCCAGAAAAAGACTTGTACATGAGTATTTGCAGTGGCTTTATTTTTAATATTTAGAATCTGAAAGAAAAACAAACGAAGGGGCATGAGGTAACTCTGGAGGTGATGGATATGTTCAGTATTATGGCTAGGATGCTTTCATGTGTATACTAAGGTTTACCAAATTGTGCGCTTTATATCGCATGTTGACTACATTTCAAATAAACTATTAAAAAATTATTCTACCTAGAAGTCTGGGTCCCCCACTTCTGTTGGAAAACCAGAAGATTGAGCATCAGTATGGTCACTCTGCCATCTCATTCTAAATGCCTTGTGAAGAGAATCTCTTCCTCAGTATCAAGAAAAACTGGCAAGGAACGAAGGCTGTTTCTCAGTGAGTCATCAGAAACTGTGGCTGGTCACAAACTTTACATCCTTGGACCACAATCTCACTCTACGCTCAGTCCCAGAGTTCCTGCCCCTGCAGCCAAGACATCAGGTACAGCCTAGAGAGGCAGAGGTGTTGAGGAGTACTTCACATTCTTTACTCTGCCGCTGACCTTAGTCATGAGTTATGGCCCTGGAGATCCTGAGAATTTCCATACACCCAGATCTCATATGGCCACGGTGACAGGCATGTTTACCAATATGTTTTTGCAAAGGGTACAACCACTCCCCTTTGCTGCAGTCTCTCCAATCCCAATTATTCACACTCAGCATTTCTGTATCAATTTTGTTTCCTTCCTGGACAGAATAGGTCTTACAGCCAGTGATGTGTGTACCAGATTCTGGCCTTTAGGGCATACTGCACTTTTCAGGTTCTGAAGGAACAGCTTGTGCTCAACAGTGCTGAGGATATGGGTCACATGTTAGAAACAAGACACTCAATCCATGCTGCTTCCAAACACATTGTAGGCTGTTACAACAGCACCTTCCTTAAAGTGCTATCTGAGCCCTCAAATAATTCTGAAATCCTGACAAAATCAGTCCATCAGAGCCCTGAATTCTCACCCAACAGGCTTTTCTCATGCAAATTAAAACAGTAAGATACCACCTCACACCTGTCAGAATAGCTATCATCAGTAAAACAACAAACAAGAAGCACTGGCAAGGATGTGGAGAAAGGGGAACCCTCATGCACAGTTGGTGGGAGTACAGATTGATGTAGCCACTGTGGAAAATACTGTGTAGTAACCTCAGAAAATTAAGTGGAACTGCCCTTTGACCCAGCAATCCTACTTGTGAGAACATAACCAAATAAATCCAAAACACTAATTTGAAAGGGTATCTGCACCCCTATGTTCACTGCAGTGTTATTTTCAATAACCAAGATCTGGAAACAGCCGAAGTGCTCACCAGTAGACAGATTTAAAAAACAAAAAAACTGTGTGGTACATTTACACAATGGAATACTTACTCCTGAGCCGTTAGAAAGGAAATTTCACTTTTTGTGATGAACCTGGAGAGTATTGCGCTAAGTGAAGTAAGCCAGAGAAAGACAAATGCCATATGATTTCACTTACGTGTGGAATCTAAAGAACAAAATAATCTAACAGAAAAGAAACAGAATAGCTATGTAGACAAACAGCCGTCAGAGGAGGCGGCAGGGTGAAAAAGTTGATTTAAGATATACACATATACATATGATGCAGACAATGCCAGAAGGAAAGGGGGTGGTTGGGGCCAATAGCAGAGGGCAAAGATGGAATAAACGGGGAAAGAGACTTTACTTTGGGAAGTGAGAATTCAATGTAGTATGCAATTGTACATTTGAAACCTGTAAGGTTTTGTCACCCCTGATAAATTTAAAAAAAAACAAAACCAAAAAAAACCAGACAACTCTGCCCTCTGATAAAACTTGTTTATCCAATGTTTCTCTAGGTAACCTAGTATTAAAGTTCTTTACATTGGTTTTCTTCACTACATCTACATTGCAAACAGCTTAATTTTGAGTAAGAGTTTTTAAAGTCTAGAAATTCCAATGAGATGCTGTTCTTCTGTTTTGGTTCATTAACCCCTTTGGTTAATTCTAGTTATGTGTATTTGTTCTCTCTCCCTTTTTTATTATTATTATTTTCTCTATTTTTTCCAAAGCACTATCTTTCACATTTAATTCAATTTTTTTTTTTAAGATTTTACTTATAGAGAAGGGAGACAGAAAGGGAGAGAAACAGCAACATATACTTACTTCTCATACACGCCCTCACCAAGGACCTGGCCCACAACCCAGGCATGTGCCCTGACTGGGAATCCAAAGCCCCTTTGATTTGCAGGCCTGCGCTCAACCCACTGAGCCACCAGCCAGGGCACTTTACTGTTTTCTTAAATTTCTTATGTCACATTTTTCCCACTTTTCCTTGGCTAACTTGTCTTAGGTATTAGATATTTTATTTTTCATTTTCATTGTAACTATAGCTACTTTATCTGTATCCTAAAATTCCTGATCTTTTAAAAAAGATCTTTTTGGAGAGGGAGAGGAAACACTGATGTGTGGTTGCCTCTCATGTGCCCCCTACCGGGGACCTGGCCTGCAACCTAGGCAGGTACCCTGACTGGGAATCAAACCAGCAACCCTTTGGTTCACAGGCCAACTGAGTCCACTGAGCCACACCAGCCAGTGCCCAATATGTTGTTTTTAAATTTTGTATTTCTTCTTGATTGAGAACTTGTTAAAAAAAAAAAAAAAAGAAAAAAGAAAAGAAAAAGCTTCTCAGCAATGGAAATTAAAACCAAAGCTGGACTGATGGACTGAGAACTGTTCTCTGCCAACCTGCTGTCACACTTGGGACATTCAAAGTTGGAAGCACCTACACTGTTCACTCATCAGTTTCAGTTTAATTGTTCTCAAACCACTGAAACGATAAAAACAACCTCCAAGACTAAAGGTGGCTCAAATGTCTTTATTATCACACAAATCAGAGCAACATGAGGCAAGTAGTTCTTCAGGCTGGGTCG
Organism: Micronycteris hirsuta; assembly: GCA_004026765.1. Classification (NCBI taxonomy): domain Eukaryota; kingdom Metazoa; phylum Chordata; class Mammalia; order Chiroptera; family Phyllostomidae; genus Micronycteris; species Micronycteris hirsuta. The sequence continues at coordinate 88,339 of PVJI01004314.1, forward strand.
CTTGGAAGGCTGGAAAAATCCATCAAAACTATCTCGAGACAAACAATGTCCATGAGAAAAGTAAACCTTTTGTGCTACCAAAACATAACTTGGGTCCTCTTGGCTAAAGTTGGGTCATGTCCACATCTTTACCAGTCAGCAGAGAGGAAATGAGGGACTCCCTCATTTAACCCAGGTTTATTCTAATTCCCCCAGAGATTGGAGACAGTACAAAGTTCCACCTTCTCTGAGAACATCAGGACAACTTAGCTGATGGAGTTGAAATATTTTCCACCAGACATTGACAATGAGAAATCTGGCAAGGAGCCTGAGCAGGTTTGAAAGTGCAATATAGCCCCTGAAAACTTTCCTTGTACCCATCAGTTATATAGTATCTCCCCAATGTTAATGTTCAGATATACAAAGATCAACATCTGACTAATGTCTTCCTCTCAAAGGGAAATCACAGAGCCCCTCTCCATGAATGCTGTTCTGTTGACAGCACCTCTAAAGCCTTCCTGCAGTATGAACTTTCTGGTGCCGAATGAGATGGGAGCTTAAGCTATAGGATTTCCCACATTCATTGCACTCATATGGCCTTTCTCCAGTGTGGACTTTTTGGTGCCGAACAAGGTGGGAGGTTCTTATGAAGTCTTTCCCACATTTGCTGCACACAAAAGGCCTTTCACCAGTGTGAACTCTCTGGTGTGCAATAAAGTCAGAGCTTCGACTAAAAAATTTCCCACATTCAATGCACTCAAAAGGCCTTGTCTCAGTGTGAATTCTCTGGTGTTTAATGAGGGTGTACTTGTGGCCAAAGGATTTTCCACAATCACTGCAAACATATGGATTTTCTCCAGTATGGATGCTCTCATGCTGAACAAGTGTAGATTTGTGTCTGAAGACTTTCCCACAATCATTGCACTTATAAGGCCTTGCTCCATTGTGAACTCTCTGGTGCACAATCAGATTGGAGTGATGGCTAAAATATTTTCCACATTCACCACACTTATAAGGCATTTCTCCAGTGTGAATTCTTTTGTGCTGTGTAAGGTTGTCTTTGCGGCTAAAGGATTTCCCACACTCGCTACACTCATAAGGCCTCTCTCCGGTGTGGATTCTCTGGTGCTGCACAAGTGTGGCTTTGCGGCTAAAGGCTTTCCCACACTCACTACACTCATAAGGCTTTTCTCCAGTGTGGATTCTCTGGTGCTGAACAAGCGTGTCTTTGCGGCTAAAGGCTTTCCCACATTCGCTGCAGCTATAAGGCATCTGTCCAATGTGAAAGGCCTCCCCACCTTCATTGCTGCTTGTCTTCCTCTTGCTGCGGGTTGCCTTTTGCTGGTGACTGCCCAAACAGGCCTGGAAGTTTTTCTGTTCCTCTTCACACATAAATGACTTCTCTGACAAATGAGGTTCTTCACAAACTCTGCAGTTCTTCACAAGTGAGGTCTTGCCTTTGTCTCTCCTTAAGGATCTCTCTACATTATACTGCTTCTGGTGCTGGAGGAAGTTTGCAACAAATAAGAATTGTCTCCCGCATGCCTCACATGTGTAAGGTTTCAGTTCATGGTGTGTTTCCTGGTGTTCATCCAGGCAGAAAACATCTTTCAAGATGGGGCCACATATATTACAAGGATGAGCCATCTGGGCTGATGAACCTGCCTTGGGAGTATTACGAACATGTGACACTTCCACAGACTTGCTCTGCTCAGAAGATGCCTCTTCATCCTTCACTCCAAGCCAACAACCTGAGGGCAGAAAAACTCTGCTGAAGTGCACGCTGACTTTGGGGAGAGGGACAACTCCATCACAAAAGTTTGTCTAGCATACCCAGAACTGAGTCCATGAAGTAAGTGGTTGGCAGGATGACAGATTTGGGATCAGGTTAAAGAAAGAGCTGCTGTGCATTACTAGGCTCTAAGGATCACAGAATGGGGAAGGCCTCACAAAGGACAAGGATACAAGGCTGAGGTATAGCTTAGGGAGAAGCAGGCAGGATCTCCCACTTCCTCCTTGCAAATTGACTTTTAAAAGGGCCTTGCTTATTGGTAACGAGTGCTATACAGAAATGTATGTCCAGGCTCAGGAAAACCTGACTTAAAATTAGTAACTGGTAGTGAAGAACTATTTAAAGATATCTGTAAGTGGCTGATACATGAGCATTGTCCAATAGAGGAGATGATTGCAGAGGGAGCAATAGAGCGCACTGGTGAGTGGGGTGGAGAGCTCTGGGTCAGAGGTCACAATAAAAATGACAAGCATGTAAAGTGTCCAGAATGGGGAGGAAAAACAGAAATAAGGTATGGCCTAGGCACCAAACAATAGTGGGCACAGGATAGGTTTCTGGTGCTACCTGAACCCAACCCTGAAGTCACACACTCCCCAAGCTCTCACTTACCAGAGCCTATCCAAGCCCCTTCTGTTGTGGCTAGAGTCATGACCTCTCAGTCAGGTACTCAAGAGTTCTTTCCCCTGCTACTATTCAGCAACCACAGATGATCTGGAAGATACAAGTCATACAGGAAAGAGGGTCAGTGAGTAAGAAAGCACTGCCCTAGTGCAACTTACCCATCAGCGGTCAGTATCTTGAAGAAAACAACCCAATGGGTCCCACAAGTAATGACCATGACTGTAATTCATGACACAAATAGGTCCAAGGAAGTATCAATTAAAGAAATAGGCCAGGTACAAAGCAATCCAGCCTGGGAGAAGCCAAGCAGGGTAGTATCCATTAGGCTGACTACAAAACTCCTGACCCTGACACCCTTTAAGGCAAGGGTTTGGGGCAGCAAGTGCTGGAGAGCACAGAAAGTAGAACAGACAATACACAGTACACACAGCAGCAGAGCCCTGAGGACCTATGTGAGGTAATGAGGGAAAACAGCAGTGCCCCTGGTTCAGCTACAAGGAGAAGAAGGAGGAGCAGAGCAGACCTCAAAAACGAGAACACACAGAATCTTACCCAGGATGACCAAAAAGGCAAAGCACACAAAGAGAGTCTCTGAATCTTATCAAGTAATCCCCACTCCTCCCAGGAGAAAAACAGAAGCACCTCCTCAAAAGTCACATGACCCCACATGTGATGGGGCAGCCTGTCTCCCCAGGACTCCTGGTATATCCACCACATATTCACCTTCCTCCCCAGCCTGCTCTTTCCTCATTTTCCATGAATCATTCTGTCCAGCCTAGACCAGGCTGGTAGACAGGTAGACAGACACTGCCTAGTCTGGGACTGGCATGCAGGGCCCAACCCTTCCCTGGAGTCCAGAGATTATGCCCCTCATGCACAAATTTGAGCTTAGCATTCTCCCCAAAGCCCCCAGTACCACAAATTAAGATTCCATCTCCACCTACAGTCAAAGTTTAGATCAGAATTCCCTCTTGTCTATGGTCACCTACAACCATGGTGTATTGGGTTGATGCTCTAACCAACCGAGCTACCTGGCCAGGCCCTGTGAACCTAGCTAGTCAATCCTCTGCTACTTCACTGAACTTCAAAAATCCAGAACCATGTACCGATAACAGACACATCCAGCCCTTTTATACTTTGCTGTTGCACACTGAGGATGCTATATTTGCACTGGTCATCTATCTCAAGAGTAGTGATCCAGCAAGTGACTCAACTGTCCTTCTATCTCAAGAGTAGTGATCCACCAAGTGACTCAACTGTCCCTGAGCTAATTTGCTGGCTTGATTGAAACTCCATGTCCCATCAAATGTCACCACAAAAGCCTTGGAAGCACAGAGAGGGAAATAAGCACCAACTCTGGCCTCACTTTCATTTCATTTCTATTACTACCACACCCCAGCATGTATCTCATGTCCACTCTTTCTCTGCAAGACTTCACCACCTGTCAGATTCTACTCCCCCCAACACCAATACAAATACTAACCGCCCCCTCCCCCTGCATTTCTTATCTCTCAGGTGACGCCTACTCCCAATCTGCTCTGCTCACCCACTTTCCAGACCACTAATGGCAATGCCATCATAACATAAAGGTTCTCTCTACAAATCTGATACACAACTCTACCCTAATCCACATACTGGCTGTCACCTTGTCAATGTCTGCAACTTGAATCCCTCCTCTGAACTCTAAACCCATGGGTCCAGCTGTCCATTTGACAACTCCACTCAGATGTTTCACCATCTCAACTGAGAATTTTTCTATCCTTACAGCTTGTCAGGCCAAAAACTATGGGGTGATCTCTAACTCCTCCCTTCTTTCTCTCATCCTCCACATCAGAAAATCACTACCTCCACTGTTCCAAACCTTCCATGGCTCTAACCACTCTCAGAACGTAAGTCCAGATCAACAGGGTGCCATTCCAAAATTGAATCCTGTCCCCCACTCTCTGATCACACCAGACATAATGAAGACCTGAGGTTTTCTGAACACTGCAGTGCAACCTCAAGTGATGCATTTGCATATGCTAGTTCCTGTACCTGGGACATTGTTCCCAACTTCATCCCATTACTGCTAGAAATGGAAACCCTTTCATGTAACTCAAGAATAAAGTCAGGGCTCAAGACCTTTAGTGACACAGGGATCCCCAAACTCAGTGGCAGATAGAAGATAGGTTCAGAGTTCTTGGACACCATTCACTAAACTGGGTTGCTAAATATATGGGTGAGGGTGGGTTGAATGAAGACCACCTGCATATTCTCCAGTCACCTACACATGGATCTTAAGCACTTCTGCCACAGCAACCTGGAGGGTGAGTGAGCTGGGAGTTACCACAGTGGGGTCACGTGGACTGTTTCCCTAACTCTTCCCTGCCCTTTGGTGAGGATGATTTCAGGCTGTCTGACCTCAGACACTCACACCTTAGGGTCGCCTGCTACCATCTGTGTGACCTTGAACGAAGATCCGTGTCTCAGTGCCCTCATCTGTAAAGCTGTGACTACAGTGGTCTCCACCTAACAGAGCTGCTGTTTTATATCAGACATGTTAGTACAGATTAAGTACCTTTGAATTAGCTTTTACTGTCCATTAAGTTTAACACTTGCAAATGGTTTTGTTGCAAATGAAGTGATTTTTTAAAGTGTTGTTTTTTTTTTAAGATTTTATTTATTTTTTTAGAGAGACGGGAAGGAGGGAGACAGAGAGGGAGAGAAACAGCAATGTATGGTTGCCTCTCACTTGGCCCTCAATGGGAACCTGGCCTGCAACCCAGGCATGTGCCCTGACTGGGAATCGAACCGGGACCCTCTGGTTTCCAGCCCACGCTCAATCCACTGACCTACACCAGCCAGGCTAAAGTGTTTGTTTTTAATCTTTTAAGAAAATGTGCCCTGGCTGGTGTAGCTCAGTGGATTGAACGCGGGCTGGGAACCAAAAGGTCCCGGTTCGATTCCCAGTCAGGGCACATGCCTGGGTTGCAGGCCAGGTCCCCAGTGAGGGCCATGTGAGGGGCAACCATACATTGCTGTTTCTCTCCCTCTCTGTCTCCCTCCCTTCTCCTCTCTCTAATAATAAATAAATAAAATCTTAAAAAAAAAAAAAGGTAATATAACAATAAAGTAATTATAAAAAAATAAACAATATAGTTGGAAAAAAAAGAAAATGTGATATTTGAGACTCTCACTGTAATGAAATATTTTTAGGAAATAACTTCAATCAATTATTAAGCATGGGTATATACCTGATTTATCCTATCTACATATTCTAATGTTTAACTGCCTGCTTATGTATATATACTTGCCAGGTGTACACTAGTCCTTTCACCAAACCAGCCTGCCTGGTGCATACACCTCTGAAGGTAAGCCTGCTGGTGGCCCTTCATTACAGATGTTCATCACCTCTTCTCACCTGCAGAATTAAGGAACTGATGTACCAAGGCCCTGGATTGGGCTGGAGCTGTTCCACTAGCCTGGCAGACTTTTCCTCTGCTCCACAGGCAGTGCCTATGGGCCATGATGAGTCCACACTGTGGCAAATCTACAGCACCTCACACCTTACTCTCCCTCCAGGTCAGACTCCTAATATCCTACAGTACTCTTCTGCTCACATCAGCTAGATCTCTTTCAAATGCCAGGACCCCTTCTTTCTGGAAGGAATCTCAGGAATATTCATCCCTTCTCCCATGTCCTTAAATCTCTCACCTCAGGGACCACATAAAATAACATCTTTAATATTCTTCCCCTAAATCTGATTCCAGGGTTTGACCTGAGGTCTCATCCCTTAGAGGTTTCCAGCACAGCTCACTCTGCAGAATTTCACGTCTAGATGCCCATGTAACACCTCCACTGTGAGACACCTCAGACTTATCATGTCCAAAATCCAACCCTTGATAGCCCTGAAAGGTGCTCCCTGCTCCAACTTACCTGTTCCCAGTCTTTCAGATATTCAGAGGAAAAACAACAACAAAACTTGGGATAGCCCCTCATCCCTATTTTCACTCACAGCTGTATCTGGCCCAGCAACAAATCCTGTTGCTTTTATCTGGGAAATCTCTCCAGGACTGAATGACTTCCCCACTCTCAACCCCTCCTGCCCCTACTCTGGTACTGCCACCACCACACTGCTGGTGTCCGCTGCCTCCTCACGGCCTCCAGTCTCCATCCTCAGGATCCCCACCCCACCCTAGTCCGTTGGAATACCTGCGTCCCCGCAGTGAACGTACTCACTTCATCCTGCCACTCCAGCCGTGACTAGTACTCACTCACTGCTACTTTCGCACAGGCCAGGACCGCAGTTTCTAGAATGCTCCAGGTTCGGTCGCTCCTCGCACGTCTCATCCCACTGGCTGTTGGATATGGGGTCTCCATCCACAAACTTCCCGGGCTGCAATGACTTCAACAGCGACCGCTCACTCATTCTGGGGCTTAGGATTCGGAGGTGAGAATCGGGCTGCATCAAGGTCCAGGGACACAGCACCTACCTAGGCCGGGCCCATCCCCCGCAGCTGCCGCCATCACGGTCTGGACAGTGCAGAGCCGTGAGGATTCTGAGTCCTGACGCAGGTCTCCGCGGTCGCTGCCACCGCAGAACCTCTTCCTAGCGAGAACGGGGTCTCCTCCCGGGTCTTCCCACTTTCATCACCTCAGAACCGAACTACAGCTTGCTAACCGTGCCCACTTAGAGCCACAAGATGTCCGCCTCGGGGAAGACGCCGGAAGTCCCGCCCAGGCGCCTTCCGCACAATGGAAATGCTAACCGTAGCTCCCCAACCGCGCAGCGCAGAGGTTTCTGGGTAATATAGTCCGCTCGGGACTGTACCCGAAGCTGACTCTCTCAAGTACTGCGTGGGGTCTGGGAAGTGGTACCTCCACTTCGCGCCTCTCACAAGTGGTGGAAGAAGTTTAGAGACGTAGTCTCTGCTATTCTGAAAGCTACGGAACCAAATCAGAGTGCCACATGAAATGTCGCTGAGTTCACTCTTATCTCCTTGTTCTTTAAATATGTGTGGAGGGAAGCTTTAAGTCAGTTTTGGTACATTCAGTTTGGTTAGTGGTAAGAGTTGTCTCCATAGAGGACTGTGTAATGGAAGGAGGAGTGAGGTTGGAGCTCTCTGGAGCAAGTGACTACCTGCAGTACTTCTGCTTGCTAACCTAAAAACAAAGCTTTTCAAAGTGAGAGGATACAAGTGTTTTTTGTTTTTAGAACAATGACAATAGCTATTTGGGAAGCACTGATTTAGGCAGAAGCCCAAATAGTGTTCCCATTGGGAGATAAAGATGAGGGGTATTTATGAGAAAGGGAACAATTATATCAGTGGAAAGAAGGCATTGCTATTGGTGCAGATAATGTAATATAATGACACTAATTCTAGACAGTATTTTTAATTTTCAATCAGGTAGTCATCTGTCCAGTAATAATAACTGGTTTCTTGTTATTTTTGCAAACAGTTCTTTGTTTTAGGGCCACAAGGTTTAAGGCTTTAACCTGGGGTATCCAACCTTTTGGCATCTGTGGGCCACATATTAAATACACAAACACTAATGAAAACTGATAAGAAAAAAAAAATTAAGTAAATTTACGATTTTGTATTGGGACATATTCATAGCCATCCCAGGCCACATGCATCCTGAAGGCTGCAGGTTGGACACCCCTGCTTAGGCCCAGCCCAAGGGTCATTTTGCCCATCCTCCTTCAAAAAAATTATTTAAAAGAGAACTTGTATAGTTGAAAAACCTAAACATGTGACAGGGCTTTATAAATTCTTTTTTTAAATATATATTTTTATTTAATCTTTATTGTATTTTTTCTATTACCATTTATTCCCCATATATTCCCCTCCCCCCATTTATGAGCCTTTGTTTTGCTTGTTAGTTCAGTTTGTTCATTAGATTCCACCTATGAGTGAAATCATATAGTACTTGTCTTTCTCTGACTGCCTTATTTCAATTAGCATAATGTTCTCCAAATCCATTGTACCCTGTTTTAACATCAAAAGGTTTAAGGCTTCCTGGCTGCTAGAGGATTGAGTGCTGGCCTGCAAACCCAAAAGTCTCTGATTCAATTCCAAGTCAGAGCATATGCCTGCATTGCAGGCCAGGTCCCTGGTGCAAGAGGCAATTAATGGATGTTTCTCTCCCTCTCTTCTTCCTTTCCCCTCTCTCTAAAAATAAATATTTTTTAAATGTTTAAGGCATAAGATGTGCAAGGCAGTTCCTTTGGCATGGCAGCTACAACTCCATTTTTTTAATTTTTATTTTTAGAGAGAGGAGAAGGGAGAGAGAGAAACATTGATATCAGAGAGGAACATCAATCGATTGCTTCTTGTACTTGCCCCAACCCGGGACCAAACCTGCAACCCAGGCATGCGCCCTAACTGGGAATTAAGAACAGGTGACTTTTCACTTTGCGGGAGGATGCCCAACCAGCTGAGCCACACTTATCAGGGAACAACTCTATTTTAAAATGGCTCCATTTATTTTATTTTATTTTTTAAATATTTTATTTATTTATTTTTAGAGAGAGGAGAAGGGAGGGAGAAAAGGAGGGAGAGAAACAGCAATGTATGGTTGCCTCTCACATGGCCCTCACTGGGGACCTGGCCTGCAACCTAGGCATGTGCCCTGACTGGGAATCGAACCAGGACCCTAAAAATGGCTCCATTTATTATTATTTGGACATTCTGGTTTCCTCAGAAATGATTCCTGACAGGACCCTGGAGAAATAGAGGAGGGCAAGGAAGTTGCCTTTCCTGCCTATATAGTCGCTGATAGTATCCAACCCAGGGAGCAGCACTCATTAATCCAGAAGATATTTCTTAGCCAAATAGCTGATATATATTTATTTCCTTTTAGGAATGTATTGCCTATCTGAAAAGAACCATTACAAGCGCTCTTGTGTGCCAGGACAGTGGCTGACATAGTCATAGTGACTGCACATTTACAAAGGTGACATCTGGGCATGGAAATAAAGATTTGGAACACCATTAGGATAGGTAGTGAACCAAGGCAGGAAGGGAGAGGGAGATACGTCTCACCCGTTAACTCAGTAGTCCTGAGCCTAGTCTGGTAAGATTGCCAGGTGTTCCAAACATCACAGGAAAAACCATGATAGCACAGGAGGAAGGGAGCTGTTGAAATTCTGTTTGTATCATTTTCACTACCTGGGAAAGACAGCCTTTAAAACTGTATATTAATCCCAAGGTCTGGAGAGCAGAAGCGGAGGGGAACGGAGAGCAGAGGTCTGGAGAGGAATCTAGAAGTTGGCTACAAGCATAGAACTTCTAAAATCCCAATCGTCAGTATACTCAGACCGCTTGGGAACTCACTCGCAGCTTTGTGCTCGTGTATTTCATAAATAAACTTACTATCTCATTTCCATTATATGTGTTGTTTCTCAACTGAATTCATCTCTTGTGAGCAAGGCAAAAACCGAGGAGGGGGAGCCCCCTAACTCAAGTTTCCCTGGCAACACCATGATCTCATTTCTTTGCTGGGAATTCTCATTTCACTTGTAATTACAGGGACAGTGTCTGACTTGGGAGTTGAGATTATTCATGATAAGCCAAAAAAAAGAGGGGGAGGAGAGAAAGAGAAAACAAAAACCAAATATTTATGAATTGTTTAAGTTACCAAAAGTCATTAATAATTGTGTAGTAGCCCTGGCTGGTATGGCTCAGAGGATTGAGCAAAGGGTTGCTGGTTTGATTCCTGGTCAGGGAACATGCCTGGATTGTGGGTCAGGTCCCTGGTTGGGGATGTGTGAGAGGCAACCAGTTGATTTATCTTTTACACATCAATGTTTCTTTTCCTCTCTGTCTCCCTCCCTTCAAATCTCTCTAAAAATAAATAAAATCTTTTAAAATATTTAAAAAAATAATAATTGTATAGTTATTCTCAGATATATGCAGGAATGGCTCTGGGGAACATATTTGTGACAGGTGAAAACAGTTAAAATGTCAGCAAAATTTGACATGAGGACACTGTAGTCTGAGAAGTGAGAGAATGAAGCTGAACACACAGCTGTGAGACAACTTTGAAAACAAGAGACAAATACCTCAGCTATCAGGTAGCTTATACTGTACTTAAGAAAGACAGAGGAAGAGGCCCTGTGGCTCAGTGGATTGAGTGCCAGCCTGTGAACCAAAGGCCACAGGCTGTTTGATGCCAGCCAGTTTGATTCCCAGTCAGGGCACATGCCTGGGTTACAAGCCAGGTTCCCCAGTAGGGGGCACGCAAGAGGCAACCATACATTGATGTTTCTCTCTCTCCCTCCCTTTCTCTTCTCTAAAAATAAATAAATAAAATCTTTAAAAAAAAAAGGGAAGAGATAGAAAAAAAAAAGAAATAGTTACATGCAATGTTAGAATGTGGTAGGCACATAGAAAAGAGAGAAGATGAAGACACCAAGATGTAGAAAATGAGGTGTGATATTATACAGGCAAAGGAGGCTGACTTGTGCCCAGGTCTTAATTTATAAATGTGTCTGAGTGACAATGCAATAATGCCACTGAAATAAAAGTTTACTGTTATTCACAATTCCCCTAGAAATGAGAGGCACAAAAGAAATACCAGGTTTTCATCAGTAGGCAGAGGCAGGAACCATGGGAAAGCCTAGGCCAGAGCCTTAATCGTATCTTTTGTAGGAAACATAAGGTAGGGCAGAGTCAAGAGCTGAGGATTGGCTAGGTTGAACAATTCCAGTGGACTTTGGGTTACATTGCCTGGCACATGGCCCTGGGATGATTTAGGTCAGTTACAAAGGTAAGCCACTTAGTATTTATGTACAACCATAAGCCCTTGAAAATACTAACATAAATTAAAGTCCTTAGCAGAAATAAGTAGATTTTCAATTGATTAGAGGACAATGGGCTAAGAAAAAACAGCTCTTTCTGTAAGACACAATTTTGCTCCTGAGTTTATTAGAGGTAAGTAATTTATTTCATTGTGATTTGTCATTCGTAACCATATTGCCTAAATATATTGGATTAAAATATTTAGGTACTTTAGGTACAGGTTTTATATATACATTAAACTATTTTACATGAGTCACTTTCAAATATGTAACAAATAAGATTAATTTTAAAATATAATTTTAGTTAAATATAGATAATCATAAAACTGCATAATTGTACATTTAGCAACATATGATATTTAATGACCAGGTATTGTGTTTATAAAGTAGTGGTAATAAAGTCAAATGATTATTTAAAGATGAGAAATAAAGGTGAAATGAAAATGAAACTCTTTAAAGTTTTCTTTAAGTACCAAAGACAAATTTTTCTAAATATTAATTACATAAAAATGATAATTTTAAAGATCTGGAAGGATTTGTTTTAAAGAAAACCAGAGCTGAACAGTAGTTAAAGCAGTAAAGTGGATTTTCATCAGAAACTATTGGAATGAACTTCACAAAGAACTGGACTAAACTGCAAGACAGCACGGACACATCAGGGTTTATAGTTGATTCAGTGGATGGAAAATTACTAAAAGGGAACATCAGATGTATGGAAGGATTCTTGCTAAGCTGACCTAATAGGATTCTTGCTGACAGCAGGGCAAGGTGATCAGCTACCACCTGAGAGATGTGGGGATGAGGAATTTGATCAGCTATCAAGGGTGATCAGATATTGAGGTGGAGAGGATTGTGGCTAAACCAACTTCATAGGATTCTTGCTAAAACTGGGCAATGCAAACATGGGCACAGAAGTCCAAAATCGAGGCCTAGTAGGGAAGAGGATTCAGAGGAGCCTGACTAAAGTTAGATCAAGGAAAGACTCTGTCAGATCCGACCACTATGTATTCTAAACTGGAAATGAATTATTTTACTACTTATTTCTTTTTTAATCCTCACCTGGGACATTTCTTCCTTGCCTTTTTTTAATTTTGAGAGAGATAGAGAGAGAAACATCGATGTGAGAAAGAAACATCAATTTGTTGCCTTCTCAGATGCACCCTGACCAGGGATCGAACCTGCAACCTGGGTATGTACCCCATGGGGAATCAAACCTGGGGCGACCTTTTGGGTCTATGGGACAATAGACCAACTAAGCCACACCAGCCAGGACACCACTTATTTTATTAAGGAAAAAATATTGTAAGGTTTAAAAGTGGTAAACTATAATATGTACTAAAATTAATTTATTTTAAAGGATTTATTATTATTTTTAAAGATTTTATTTTTAGAGAGAGGGGAAGGGAAGGAGAAAGAGAGGGAGAGAAACATCAATGTGTGGTTGCCTCCCAGGTGTTCCCCACTGGGGACCTGGCCTGCAACCCAGGCATGTGCCCTGATTGGGAATCGAACCAGCGACCCCTTGGTTCTCAGGCCAGTACTCAATCCACTGAGCTGTACCAACCAGGGCTGATTTATTGTTTTTTTATCACAAGCAATTTTGATTTATTTCACCAACTGGACCAAAGTCATCAGAGACCCATGATCTCTCCTATGAAAAGTTTTGATCATTGCTGTGGCCCTCACCACCGGCCAGAAGAAGCTACCACCTACTTTCCTTTCTTCCTTTCTCAAAACACTGCGTATCACACTCTGCCAAATACCATGAACCTCTGGAAACTCAGTTGTAAGTCTGCCAGTGCCATTCCAATTCAGGGTATTCCCAGGTCATTTTCTTTCCATTTGAAACACCTTTTGCTAAAAAAAAGAAAAAGGAAAAAAAGATTTGCAATGCCCATGTTATCTTTTGGATTTCACTTCAGAGTTTCAAGTGTGTTTCTAGTCCATCAGTTCCAAACACTAACAAGCCCCCAGATGTCATTATCATTATTGTCTGACTTTCTTCCCATGAATAACAATCCATAATTTTATTTACTTAGAGAATTTATTTATTTATTTTTAAAGAGAAGGGGGAGGGAAAAAGAGAGGGAGAGAAACATCTATTACTGCCTCTCACACGCCCCCAACTGGGGACTTGGCCCACAACCAAGGCATGTGCCCTGCCAGGAATCAAACCAGTGACCTCTCAGTTTGCAAGCCAGTACTCAGTCCACTAAGCCACACTGGCCAGGGTGCAACCCATAATTTTAGAAAGTCATCTTTGAGTCATGATTTATACTATGTTAATATTTTGGAAATCTTCTAAGCAGTATGAAGCCAGGATTATTTTTGCTGTTATTCCACACTGAATCCCAGTGTGGTGACACATCATCTGACATAAAATATGAGCTTATAGCCCTGGCCAGGTAGCTTAGTTGGTTAGAGGGTTGTCGTGATACGCCAAGGTTGCAGGTTCGATCCCCAGCCAGGGCACATAAAAGAATCAACCAATGAATACATAAATAAGTGGAATGACGAGTTGATGTGTTTCTCTCTCTCTCCCCCTTCCTCCCTCCCTCCCCCTTTTTCTAAAATCAGTAAATAAAAAATATTAAAAAAAAACAACAACATGAGCCTACAAACACACAAAAAGTAGTTTAAATAAGTGATAAGAGGTCTTAGAGGGAACTTACTGCCCAGAGATCAACTTCAAAAAATTATTTTTCTAACCCCAGAAGGCAGAATGGAGCTGAGAGACATGATTATCACTGCTGAGGAGCACTGAGGGGCTGAATACTGGGAAGCCTGAACACACCAGGGCAGAGGTGTTCATCAGCCGGTGGCCTGGGTTCACACTCAGGGTTACCCAATAAGACAAAATGGAAAAGAGAAAATAAGAGGTGAATATGCTCCCCAGGACCAGGATGGTACGTGCTGCTCTGGTCTTGTGGGAGGGTCTGGGGAGCGTCTATCACTGTGAATGTGTTGCACTCCCTGCTAGTGCCTGGGCAGGATGAAGACCATAGAGCCACTAGAACATGAGGCTCAAATATATAAAATAAGTGAAGGAGAACATGACTGCATGCTTTGAGGCTAAAAATTTGTATGGAATAGGAGACATACAGTATCCATAAGTTTTCTCCATACTCCTATTTTTGCTCTTTTTTGGTCCAGTAACATTCATTGTAATAAAATATTTAATAGGAGATGCAAAATCCAGTGGAGAAAACAGCAGAAGACAATGTACTTTGGGGATCTGATCTTAAGTTCCATCCACATCGATGTATTAAGGATGAGCTTAATGGCCTAGATGCAACTGAGGAGGCAGGTAGTGCCCGGGGAAACCCTTTTGGCCACTCTGCAAATGGAAGGTTTATATCCAATACCACCCAGGAAATATTTCAACCAAAACGTTGCCATTGTCTGAGGAATTTCTTTGTTAAGAGAAGAACCAAGTTGTTAGCTCTGATTAGGCAGATGAGAATCAAATCCATGGGTCTCAATGTGTGTCTAGTGAAGGTATAAAGTGAAAGTAAAGGTATAAAGATGAAGGAGGGAGGAATTTCCAATGATCCCAACTCTAATCTGAGTGAGGAAAATAACACCCAGATTTAAGTTAGTAAAAACCATTTCATCAATTTAAAGAGTGGATATTGTTGACTGATTTTATTTGAACCATGGGAATATGAAGACTAAAGTGGAAATTTTGATTTATTACACCAAGAAAATTTCTTTGATCATGTAATTTTTCAACTGATTATGAATATGTAGACATGTATTTTATATGTACAAAGCAAATTCCTGCAGGATTATTTGTTATAACAAAGGGTGGACCCCAGCCCTGGCTGGTGTGGCTCGATTAGTTGGGCATCATCCTGCAAACCAAATTGTTGCTGGTTAGGGCCTGTGCAAGAGACAACCTGTTGATGTTTCTCTCACATCAATGTTTTTTTCCCTTTCTTTCTCCTTCTGTTCCCCTCTCTCTAAAAAGTAAATAAAGTTAAAAAAAAAATAAGAGTGGACCCTGCCTACTGTCAGTCAATGGAAAACTGATTCAATGACTCATGGGACTTTTTCACAATGGAGTACCAGGCAGCAGTGATGAGGAAAGTTCCCTCTACTGCTGCACTGCCAGGATATTATGATGTAAAAAACATAAAGTACCAGAATACTGTGTGCAGTTAGCTTTATTTTCCTAATAAAAGGAATAAAATTAGCCTGGCTGGTGTAGCTCAGTGGATTGAGGGCGGGCTGGGAACCAAGTGGTCCTGGTTCGATTCCCAGTTGGGGCACATGCCTGGGTTGCAGGCCAGGTCCCCAGTGAGGGCCATGTGAGAGGCAACCACACATTGCTGTTTCTCTCCCTCTCTTTCTCCTTCCCCTCTCTCTAAAAATAAATAAATAAATAAATCTTTTAAAAAAAAGTATACTTTCAAAAAAAAAAGGAATAAAATTACATTTATCCATTTATTTGTGTGTATATGGTTATACTTTTAAATAGAAAAATGCATTTTAAAATTGTAAAAATGAGTACTTGTAGAAGTTATGGAGACATAGTAGAGTAGAAAGTATTAAGTGAGACTACCCTCAATACATCTAGTTTGTGGCTTTGGCTAAAGTTTTTTACAAAAACATAAAGATAAAAATAAAAAATTTGCCCTCACTGGTGTGGCTCAGTGAAATGAGTGCTGGCCTCTGAACCAAAGCATCACTGGTTCGATTCCCAGTCAGGGCACATGCCTGGGTTGCAAGCCAGGCCCCCAGTAGGGGGTACATGAGAGGTAATCACACATTGACGTGTCTCTCCCTCTATTTCTCCCTCCCTTATCCTCCCTAAAAATAAATAAATAAAATTTTTAAAAAATATATTTTACATACTTATTCTAATGATATATGGTAGCAAAACTATAAAACTCAGGCATGTAAACAAAAAATAACTCTAAATATATACGTCAAGTGGGATTTAAACAAATGAAAAGGAATTGCCTCAAATACTTTAAACACTATAGTTTGAACATATACTCTATACCGATAAATATAAAAACAAAATAAGAGTAAATTATTGCACTTGTGAAAAAAAAATGGTATTTTAATTCTGTGATTATATATATGGTAGGCATTATACACACACACACACACACACACAAATGTAAAATGTATCTATACCACTTCCCTGAAACAAATCACAGCTTCCTGAAGAAATCCACATCTGGAGTACAAGGTACAGAATATGATCTCAGAACTCATCATCATACAAGAAAACAAAGGCTATGCTGTACAACTGAAACGAATACAAATAATATTGAATGTGACTATAACTTAAAAATTTAAAAAAAAGCACCCCAAATCATTGTCAATAGGACCTAATAGTTAATGTCAATAGGTTATGTCAATAGGACCTAATAGTTGACATGAAGGATTCCCATTGGCTAAGTATGAGACATTTTCAATATCAAATAGTTATTTATTTATTTTTGGGGTGTGGGGAGGAAGAGTGAAAGAGAGAGAGAGAAACATTGATGTAAGAGAGAAACCTTGATCTGCTGTCTCTCAAATGTACAACTAGTGACGGAATCTGCAATCCAGGCATGTGTCCTGACCAGGAATCAAACTGGTGACCTTTTGCTTTGGCAGTTGATGCCCAACCAACTGAGCTACACCAGTCAGGAATCAAACAGTAACTTTAATTAATTAAAACAAACATGTTTTCTAAATATATTTTTATTGTTTTTTAAAAATAACCATACTTTTATTTATTTTTTTAAATAAAAAGATTTTATTTATTTAGTTTTAGAAGGGAAGGGAGAGAGAAAGAGAGGGAGAGAAACATCAATGTATGGTTGCCTCTCATGTTGTTCCCTACTGGGGACCTGGCCAGCAACCCAGGCATGTGCCCTGACTGGAAATCGAACCAGCAACCCTTTGCTTCACAGGCCTGTGCTCAATCCACTGAGCTACACCAGCCAGGGCTAAAAATAACCATACTTTTAAAAAAATAACCTTACCTTTAGTAGATGACAGAAGACCAAATCAAGACACTGAAAAAGGAAAAATAAAGGGACAGAATTAAGTTGTTTTTCTATCTAAACTTTTCCTCAAGAAACTGTTTTTTGTAGACGTTTGTACCTAATAAAAGGGGAACAGAAGTGGAACATCAGATAATGTGAGGCAATAATCCTTAATGACTATAGGACCCCAATAGGGGACATGTCCCTAATGCCTACCATAACGGATGGGTCCAGAGGTCCAGAGGGCAATCCAAGAATATATGAATGTTTGCTACAGGGAAGATGGGGAAGTTCACAGATGAAATGAGTTTGACATGGGTTATAGTTGTGCTATGGGTTCTTTTGGTTTGTATTATCCTCCTCTTCTCTTTTGTAGGTATTTTCATTCTTTTTAAGATTTTATTTATTTTTAGAAAGAGAAGGGAGAAAGAGTAACATCAATCAGTTGCCTCTCAAGCACCCTTAACTGGGGACCTGGCCTACTATGCAGGCACATGCCCTGCCTGACCCGGAATCAAACCAGTGACCTTTCGGTTCACACACCAGTGCTCAATGCACTGAGCTACACCCACCAGGGCTTTTTGTAGGTATTTTTTTAAAGGTCCATATTAAAGGTGGAAAGGATTTACTGTAATAATTAACAAATACAGAGGTTGTTTTCTGCTATGAATTTGTTCTTTTATTCTCTATAGCACCATACCTTCTTATTTTGCATTACTTACCCTGTCATTTTCAGATAGGAGTCCAATGAGATCTCTTAATGTTACTCTTTTTCGAAAGATTTTCCTGAGCCAGTGATAAGAACTTAAATGCCATCACTATCAGGAAAGTGAAGTAGAAAAGGCAAAGCGAGCCCTGTAGATAGAGGTACAAAGTGGAGAATACAAGACCCAACCAAGCGGGGTGGTATTTTCCAGCTCTGACCTATTTTTTAGTTGTATTACCATCTCAACAAAGTCAGGTTGGTTTCTGCAATATTCCCAACTTTTATAAAAACAATGTTTCTGTTAAAACACTATATAGGCCGTTGTATCTGGGCTCCCAATCACAGGTCTCAAAAATAAATAAATTGCAATATATTAAGGTGACACTAACTAATGCATCCAAAATTACTGGATACTGGTTGTTTTGCCTTTTTCTTTTTTGGTTTTGTATCACAGTGGTTAAATATTGATATCACTTAAAAACTGTTCAGAAATAAGATCACAATGCTGTACACCACCATTCTTTGTTCAGTATAGTTTAGGCACAGTCCAGCAATAAGATGAAATATAATTCTGGATGTATTATGGAAATTACAAAATCACATGTTTAATATTCAGAGAAGATGCAGGTACATAATTGCCGAATAGCATGAATAAAGTGAATTCTTATCAATACTAATAAATATTTACAACATATACAAGTACTATATTTAAAAAGTAGTAATTTACATTCTTTTCTACAGGAAAGTGTTATATTTTAAAATATGAGCAAAACAGACTATACATGATATGCTTAATTATGCAATTCAATCATAAAATTACAGAAATGTGGAAGAAACACTGAAACTGCACAACTTAAAAAAAAAGATGTAGGAGTTCTGGCCAAGATGGAAATGTAATTAGAAACCCTTCGCTTCCTCGCACAACCAAGAGGAGGATAACAACCAATCTAAAATCAATAAAACAACCAGAAGTGCCAAAAAATCAAACTGCATGGAACTCTGACAACCAAGGAATTAAAGAAAAAATCAATCAGATCTACCAGACCAGTAAGGCAGCAGACCAAGAGGGCCGGCCTACAGAGAAAAACCTTGGCAAGGTAGTAGGCTGCGCGAGCAGGACTGACTTAAGGGGAAACTGAGACTCAGAGTTGATATGGTGGTTGCTATGGTGAGAGAAACTCCCGGTCTCACAAGAAAGTCCATAGGAAAGTGCATTAGGGACAAGCAGGCGAGCTGATATGTTCCCTTGCTGGGCCATCCACCACATGTAGCACCTCAGAGCAGCAAGGGGGGGCTGCCCTACCCCATGAATTCCTAAGGCCCCACCCCCTTACAACTTATCAGGTGTGCCAAGACAAAGAAATATGGTCCAAATGAAAGAACAGAGCATAACTTCAGAAAGAGAACTAAACGATGAGGACATAGTCAACCTATCTGATGGAGAATTTAAATCCCTGGTAATCAAAATGCCCACAGATCTGATTGAGCTTGGTTGAAAAATGAAAAATCAAATGAAAGATACCCAAAATGAAATAAAGCAAAATATTCAGGGAACCAACAGCGACAGGAAGGAAACCAGGATTCAAAGCAATGATTTTGAACAAAAGGAAAAAATAACATCCAACCAGAACAGAATGAAGAAAGAAGAATTCAAAAAAGTGAAGAGTCTTACAAACCTCTGGGACAACCTGAAACATTCCAATATATGAATTATAGAGGTGCCAGAAGGAGAAGAACAACAGTAAGAAATGGAAAACTTATTTGAACAAATAATGAAGGAAAACTTCCCCAATCTGGCAAAGAAAATAGATTTCCAGGAAGCCCAGAGAATCCCAAAGAAGTTGGACCCAAAGAGGAACACACCAAGACATATCATCATTAAGTTACCCAAGATTAAAGATAAAGAGAGAATCCTAAAAGAAGCAAGAGGAAGGGAGAGACTTACCTACAAAGGAGTTCCCATAAGGCTATTGGCTGATTTCTCAAAAGAAACCTTGCAGGCAAGAAGGGCCTGGAAAGAAGTATTTGAAGTCATGAAAGGCAAGAATCTACATCCAAGAGTACTCTATCCAGCAAACCTTTCATTTACAATGAAAGGGCAGATAAAGTGCTTCCCAGATAAGGTCAAGCTAAAAGAGTTCATCATCACCAAGCCATTATTATATGAAATGTTAAAGGGACTTATCTAAGAAAAAGAAGATAAAAACTATGAACAGTGAAATGACAACAAACTCACAACTATCAACAAACAAACCTAAAAGAAAAGAAAAATAAGGAAAACAAAAACTAAGCAAACAACTAGAACAGGAAAAGAATCAGAGAAATGGACATCACATGGAGGGATTTCAGTGCAGCGGGGGAGGGAAGAATGGGAGGAAAGGTAAAGGGAAGAAGAAGCATAATTAGTAGGCATAAAATAGATGGGAAGAGATAAAAAAATGGCATAGGAAACAGAGGACTCAAAGAACTTATATGTACAACCCATGGACATGAACTAAGGAGGAGGAGAATGCTGGAGGGTTGGAGGGACAGGGTGGAGGGGGGACAAAGGGAGAAAAAACTGAGGAAAATGTAACAGCATAATCAATAAAAAATACTTTAAATAATCTAAGTAAAGATAAACCACTGTTGTAAATAAATCCATAAAATAAGTAAAAGTGTGCATAAACAACATAACGCAACCAAATAATAATATTTACAAGTTTCCTGTGCTGGTGAAAAGGAGAAATAAATGAAATTGAGTTTAACAGTTATTGGAAAAAAGGCATTATTGTTAAAAATAAAAAGCTTACTCTTAGTCAATAATGAGAGAGTAAAATTAAGGCAATTAAATATACTATGAAAAGAAAGCCTATAAAATGTTGCAAAGTATTTGATACGTAGAGAGGTAGGCAGGTAAATATATAGGTTAAAATCAGGTAGATATTTTTCAATATAAAATGAAGATATATACATATGAAAAATAATAGAAATTTAGTGTGACTAAAAGGAATTTTAAAAACGTTGGGAAATAAAAGTTTATTTAATATATATGAAAATATTTGCATACTTATTTGAAAAACTGAAGCTAAATTTCTACTGCATGCCATATAGACAAATAGAAAACATAAGGAGTTCTTCCAAGATGGCGGCGTAGGTGGATGCACTGCACCGCCGCTCACAACCAGAGAGTTTAAACAACGAACTCAATAGCGAAAAATAAACAACCAGAACGGACAGAATCGAACTGAAGGGAAGTCCAACACACCCAGGAAGTTGGGGAGGAGGTACATCCAGGCTGGTAAGCGGGGCAGAACCGAGCGGAGGAGCGGAGTGATAGGCAGTTTGCCCGGAGGAACTCACCCCGGGAGCGCCTAAACAAAATACTACCCCGAGCAACGGGTGAACCTCGCAGGCCGGCGGCGTAACTGGAGAGGCCAGTGGGAACCAGCTGGGCTGAGGCTGGCGGAAAAGGCAGTGGGGAACTGGGGAGCAGAGGGTGATAGGGAGTGGCGGTGAACAGCAGACGCCATTGCTCCCTACCAGGCCCCGCCCCCAGAGGAAACGTCACAAAAAAGCGACCCAGGTTGCCAGGCACCAACAAACACCTAAGACTCCGACAGGTGCGCCGAGATAAAAAAGAATGAAAATGGCCAAAACGAAAGATCAGAACAAATTACAACTAACGGATGAAGAGATAGCCAAATTAACAGATGCCCAGTTTAAAACACTGGTAATCAGGATGCTCACAAAACTGGAAGAAATAGTTGAACACATGAACAAAACGATAAAGATAACGGAGGAAGATTTACAAGGAACCAATAGGGAAAAAAAGGAAGCTGGGACTCAAACCAATGGGGTGGACCAGAAGGAAGAAACAAGAATTCAAAAAAATGAGGAGGGACTCAGGAACCTCAGAGACATTTGTAAACGACCCAACATCTGGATCATAGGGCTGCCAGAAGGACCAGAGGAACACCAAGAAATTGAACGTATTTTTGAACAGATAATGAACGAGAACTTCCCAAATATGGCAAAGGAAATAGGCTTTCTGGAAATCCAAGAAGCTCAGAGAACCCCAAAGAAGCGGGACCCAAAGAGGAACACACCAAGGCACATCATAATAACATTACCCAAGGTCAAGAATAAGGAAAGAATCTTACAAGCAGCAAGAGAAAAGGAGACAGTTACCTACAAAGGGATTCCCATAAGACTGTCAGCGGATTTCTCTAAGGAGACCTTCCAAGCAAGAAGGGGCTGGAGAGAAATATTTCAAATCCTGAAAAGCAAGGACCTACAACCAAGAATAATCTATCCAGCAAAACTGTCATTTAGAATGGAAGGGCAGATAAAGTGCTTCTCAGATAAGGTCAAGTTCAAGGAGTACATCATCACGCAGC